>JAGSMP010000083.1:3000000-3217500 GCA_029286625.1 Parnassius orleans
AGTCCGTCTATGTACAGGTAGTTGTTGGCTCTTTTAACCATTTTCGGCACCAAGCAGTGCTTGCACTGCTGTGCTTTGTTCTAGTTCGAACGGTATAGGAAGCCAGTTAGAGGTTTTGAGGTACTCCATCTTAGTCCTCAGATGTGACAGCGCATCTGTAGCCTTGTTTATATAAATATGACTGCAGAAGTTCATGGACTGCAGTGACCAGTTACTATCAGGTGGACCGAAGTTTGTCACTTCAGTTTAATAAAAAAATGTGATTTATTTATATATCCCCGACATTGATACTGTGTTTTAGCGAATTTGATTTTCAAAGTAAAAATACACGTGTGTTGATTATCAAATGTTTGAAATTTAAAATCTTATAATTTAAGTTTTAATTTCAAAGTTGAAATGCATATTTTAATTTAAAATTTAAAACTGAAGAAGCAAATATCACATGGTTACCATAGTTAAATGGTTGTCTGTGGTCGCAAATTGCTGAGATGTCGCAACAAAAAGGGTCCGTTCACGCCTCATAAAATAGATAAGATCTATTCATACAAATCGGCAACAAACGATAAATGTCACAAGATTATAAATAAAGTACAAAAACTCTCGTAAAATACAACCGAACTTAATCAACTACCGTTTCGAGCGGAACCTATAAAATTAAATAAAAATAAATTGAGTTTTTGACCGTATTTAGCAGGTAACAAGTGTGAGATTTTTTTCTTAATAGTGAAGCCTACCGGTAATATTACTACAGATTAAAAATTAAGACCGGCTAACAATTATTGAGTTTTAAAACAAATTTAAATACACTCATGAAGTTAATTAATATTTTAAGATGTTGATTTATATTATAATTTCAAAATATCCTTCGTTTAAGTACTATTATTTATTTTGTGGTTTAAGCCCTTTAATACCTCTCTTTCTCTAATATAATATGATTGTTCTTCTTGTTCTTCTTTATCAGCCGGTAGCAGTTCACTGGACATGGGTTTTTTTCTATTGTTCTATTGTTTCTGTGTTCAGCAATGGGCTTTTGATGGAATGGATTTTTTCATAGAATAAAGGTGACATAGAGGACTGTGTTCTCGTACACAGTCAATCTATGGACTATGAATGGTATGTGGATGCTGTGGCCTATTGATTAAGAATCAAAATGGAGATGAGTTGTTACACTTGAGGACTAAGATTGACTAAGACCTTGTTTCCAGTAAAAAGTGTCCCCGATTCTTTACACTTACCATATGAAACACAGCTGCATTTCACGCTGGTATTCAATGAGAGCGTGATCCTTAACCGGTCGAGCCGACCCATTCGAGCTGCAACCATAATATAACTGCAGCATCTACATTTTATTTTATTTTATTATTATACTATATGGCTCTATCATCAATCACGGATTAAACAGCGTCATATTTTGAGACAGGACAACATTGCGACCCGTGTGTGTTGTAAGAGGCACATATAACCATCTAGTTCTCCAAAAATAAAATACCCAGACCGGTGACGGACAGCAGCGTCAAAGGTGTGAGATAGATAGATAGATAGATGTCTATCTATTTATCTATCGTATCTATCTAAAGGTGTGAGAAGTCTGGCACTGCGATTATCAGTCCTTGATTCCTTCCTCATCAGACAACCAGGCGATCGGCGGATCTTCGAAAATTAAAAATTTTGTATAACCGACTTCAATATAAATAAAATGAGAACATCGTCAATGTAGTCGAATTCAATTAAATACGCATTATTAAGGATAACTCAAAAACTACTGGTCAGATCTTGATCAAATTTATATGGGACCGCATGAAAAGCAACAGCTTTCAAATAAAAAAAGAATCATCAAAATCAGTTCACCTAGAAAAAAATTCTGAGGTAACACATTAAAAAATACAGTCGAATTGAGAAGCTCCTCCTTTTTTGAAGTTGGTTGTTAATCACCAAATGTGACGATCAAGGCAAAACCTCCCAGCCCAGCAGTGTGTTAATACAGGTCGATAGAAAAGAATAAGAAGATCATACAATATTGACTTCTTAACAAGACTATAGTCCCATTAATTATGAAAGGTGTTAAAGTTAACATAACTAGCGACATAGAGTGACAAATATGAAAACTGTAAAAGCTTCGCATCGTGATCATATAAAGGTCATATTATTCATTTGTTCTACATTCCGCAAATACATTTCAGTACCACACTTTTATAAGGATACGCGGCCCTTTTACTCAACTATTTAACATTGTACATCATTTTTTTAATACAAAATGACAATCGAAATGAGTCGGCTCTTTGCGATTTTTTTGCCCCAATAATAGGATTCTATTCATCCATTGTTATGGGGGGTCTAAAGTACCTCTTAGCGAATTTTTTGCAGCGCTAACACAGGTGAAGTTGTGCCAGGCTTGAAGGGGTTCCCTTTGTTAATTTGTTTTGTGTTACTGTTAACTAACGTTCAACATTACGATTACATTGTCGTCAATGTATTTGCGTCGCCAACCTACGTCCTACGCCATTATTAATCGAGAAACTATCGTTAATTTCAGTTTCTAAATAAATAAACAAGTTACGTATTTTTTTATTAAATACTATATAATTATAACATTAATTGTGGGTGTCGTAAGAGGCGGCAGAGGAAAAGTTAAACAGGGTAACAGCCACTACTCAAAATAATTAATACTGTGGTTACCAACCCGCCTGCCAACTGTGGCAAAATCTCCCCTTTGGGGCAATCCACTACTGCAGTAGTACTACACAGTAGGTGCTAATAGGCTGATTTTTATCCTAGGAATACATCTAGGTAGGTTTTTTTTTTATAGGATAGGGTGACAAACGAGCACACAGTCCACCTGATGGTAAGTGGTTGCTGTGACCCATAGACATCTACATCTATCCTCAATAAAGAATCAAAATGCAGATGCGTTGTGTTGTACTCACCTCTTACCTCTTTCTGCCGCCAAATAGCAGTGCTTGTACTGCTGTGTTCCAGTTTAAAGGATATAGAGAGCCAGAATAATTACAGGATGTGAGGCATTCCGATTTAGTCCTCAGAGGCAACGCATCTGCTGCCTTTAAAGTTGGCTGCAAGTGTCCAGGAACTGCGGCAGCCATTTACCATCAAATGGACTGTAAGTTCGCTTGACACTGCAGTTTTATAAAAAGGGTCAATCTAGCAATCGACTCTTGCATTAGCAATAACGAGTATGCATGTTGCGCTAATGCGTACAAATAGAGCCAACAATGCGAAGGACGCCATTGCGATCAATTGAACGAAATGATGCTACCTGCATTCATGTCGCAAATTATGGGAAACGCTCGCTAATGCTTATGTATCTTCTATTGTGGAAATTTTCATAACTGTTCTCGCATTTTTATAACAGGTTTATTGACGGTTTTTATCTGAAACTTGTTATAGCTAAACCGATATAATATATAACTACAAACTAATATTTCTAATAGATCCCTTGTCAATAATGATGATAGTGATGCTACTTTCTGATCGATTTATGACATGGTGATGACTTGAGGATAATCAGAAGCTATTATAATAATAATAATAACAGCCCAGTAGGTCAGGAAGCAAGTTAAAAGATTTTAGGCATGTAAGGATGAACTGCACGAGACTGTTATAATAAAAAAGCATATAAAGTCAAAGGTTGCTGTGTGGTGGCGGTGAAAGAACATAATTTCATGTCGGCCTGAGTGTTGAAAGGTCGAAAGAGGTGACTATAGCAAATGCCAGAAAGATCTCGTCTCTCGTCTATACCAAATGTAAAATTACATACACCGACGTAATATGATTCGCCTGGCAAGCGTAGTGATTCAATATTCTATATGGAAGGCCCTGATCCAGCTGTGGACTGTCATACACTATTAAGAAAAATATTATAGAATTAATGACACGTTAATATCACCATTCTAAAATTAGAACGTAATTTATAAAGTTGTTGTAAAATTAAGTATGAATTAACAAGCTTCCTATTTAAGCCAAAGAAACTCTTAGACTAACGACGTATAATAAAACATATATAAATAAATATACTCAATGTGGTTAACCCTCTTCGTAGCACAAAATTAGACCTCCAGTCTCGTAGCGAAGCAGCCACATTTTTTACGCTCATCCAACACACATTATAACAACATTAGGTATTGTCAAATGTCTGGGTGGCCGAAAAAAAATCATGACCGGAAACACGGGGAATATCAATAATAATTTAAAGAAGATCAACTGGCCGCTGCATCGGCGCTAACATACCATTTTACAAATTACACAAACTAAATAAAAAAAAACCAAAGACACCGCTTAACAAAGACGCCGCGATGCACTGCCAAAAAAAGTAAATTAACATAGACTTTAAAATAATTAAAACCCACCTCGTTAGCCCGAGACTGGACGTTTTTATAGTTTGGCAACATTAGTTTTTACACCTGTATGTGGCATTTAGTTCGTTTCTAAGACGATGAGCATAAGGCACAAAATTTCTTGTACCGCAAATAACCGAAGCAAAAGGATCTACTTCTATATTTTAGTGAAATGTGCCGAAGTAAATTGCTTTTCACATTTTATTGTTTATTTGATTGTCTCTCAAGTCGTATTGAATAGATATTTAAAGGAGAGTCGACTACCAGCTTTTGAGAAATGATGAGTTGTGATGTGTTCAATGGAAATATACCTAATAAATAAAAATTAATATTGATGATGATGAAACTCCTGCATATAATCCATTCAGATGCTGCATGTGGGAAGAGTTTAGAAAGTATTATTGATGTTTCAGGTATATTAATAAGTTTCCCTACCTTACAATACGTTTATGTTTTATAAATCTATATTAATATAGAATATCTAATATTATATAGTTTCAAAGTCGTCGTTTCTAAAAACGTTGTTATTACGTTATATTCGTAATGGCGGCGTAAGGAGATCGACAACCTCATAATATCATATCATGGGTATCATAAGAGTCGATAGAGGGAAACAGGACATTGGCAGCACCATCTTCAGGATAACAATCCAATAATGATAAAAAACTGCGGTTGCCAACCCGCCTGCCGAGCATGACAACTATTGCAAATATGCCCCATTTGAGACAATTCATAGGGGAGGCCTATGTTCAGCAGTGACCATTAGATAGGCTGTAATAAATGGAAAAAATGGATGAATACCCTAATATACGCACTTCATCCAGAACAGTAAAATATCTATATATATTTAGTTCCATTTTAATAACTTTTTTACCCTTCCTACCCCTTTAAATTGCACCACAACCGCAACGTTTTTTCGAAGTTACTTATTATCGTTTCATAGTGACACTCAACCAAATATTAAATGTAACAATACACGCGGGACAACTTTATTAGTCAATTTTTATTTTTTAAGTGTACTATTTGCTGCTGGCACAAAAGAACGGGCACTTTAAAATAAAGAAAAAATCCTTAGACATTTTTTTTGCCTGTATTTTCTGAAATGTGTTTCTTTCTGTAATAATGCAGTGAGGTAACGGTGAAAAAGAAGCTATATTATGTCAATTTCATTACATGGGTGGGTTTAAAAATCACTTAAGTAAACAACTAGCTAGTGTTAAATCTAAATATGTAGACAGTTAGACAGGGGACAGGAGGCCTCGTATAAGATACCATACGGATCATATCATGGAAGAGATAGGGGCCAACAGTAGACTGTCGCGAGCTGATGATGACGAAAATGATGATATTTTTTATAGAATATAGGTGACAAACGTGCACATAGTCCACCTTATGGTAAGTGGAACTGTAGCCCATAGGCATTTACATCTTCCCTCGATTAAGAATCAAAATGCAGATGAGTTATCATCTCTGAGGACTAAGATGGAATGCCTGATGATGATTAGAATATAGATAATTGGTATTGTTAAGCAAAATACTTACTTGACAAGGAATATATCAATAGATGTGAATAATGTAGTCGACATTATTCCTTGTTCATTTCATAAAGTCTAAAACTAATAGTTCTAACTTCCTTCTAATCTTGTCTCCAACACACACGCAATAAGTCAATAATCTTAAAAAAAAACAAACCAAACTTGATTGTTATTAAAAAGCGAAAGTAAACACGATGTTTACTTACAAGCCTAAACTAAAAATCTTAATCTATCTATTCAAAGGCACATGAGTAAAGAAACCGTAAGGCTCACTATAGATAATAAATCAATATTACAAAAATGTTTTGACAGAATTGAAAGAGTTGTCAGCGAAACAAGACCGCTACTGAGTCCATTTATTTGAGTGATGACACAACAAAATGCGCGCGTGTCGGACTGTCTTTATTTTTGGGGAAGATGCATTAGTCCATCGTGATAGTGCACTTTTAGCACTAGCTTCTTTATTTTGGCACATTGAAGCACTTAACACATCTGTAAGGGTTTTTAAAATCCTACTGAGTTTCATATATACTGAGACTGACTTTGTTTATAACGCTGCATCACTTATCCATCTTTATTAACATTATTGTCACAACTTATCATAAGGAAAGGCCCTAGAAAAAGGGCTTTTCAAGTCATGTGAAATCCGCACCCGCGTATTTTACGGAATCTCCCCGCGCAACAATGAAAACGCCCTATGCCCACCAGTGAGAAGGTTTTATTGTACAATTGGTGATCCGCATACCTGATGGTAAGTGTCGACTAGCGCCCATGAACAACTGCAACACCAGGGAAATCGCAGATGCGTTGCCGGCCTTTTAAAAAGGAATAAGCTCGTTTCTAGAAGGTTCCTAAGTCGTATCGGTCCCGGTGGTAAACGATTCCACAAATTAGTCGTGTAAGGAAGAAAACTCCTAGTAAATCGCACAGTAATGGACCGCCAAACATCCAGATAATGTGGATGGTAACGTGAGTTTTCTCGCGATGTACGTTGGTGAAATTTGGCGGAATCCGAATGATTCCTCAGAGCAACCCCCTTGTAACTGCGATAGAAAATGCAAAGGGATGCAACATATCTTCGCAGCGCCAGTGAATAGAGCCGATCAGGGTAAGTATGTAGGTTTTTGCTTTTTCCTACAGTACGAAAGATCTACGCTCAGTGATTTGCCTGCTTAAGGTGATTAGTAGAGGCAAATATACACGCTTATTTAAATATATACGTTATTGACAAATTTTGAATATATACGCATAGAAGTGCTGTAGGTCGGCTCGAGCGGGGAAGGATCATGCTCGCACAGAATAATAACGCAAAATAGCAGCTTAAGGATACTGTGTGACTATGGTGACGAACGAGAAGAGGAGACTCTTTTACTGGACGTATTTTTAATAACGGTTGCAGCACAGAGTCCGAAAGTAGGTCCTGCTTGTAATTAATTAGGGAGAATACGAAGCTAAGAAAGAAATAGGTGGAGAAAAGACAGATTTACGGGATAGAATATAGGAATCTCCTGCAATTATCTTAGGACAAAGATTTACAATATGACATGACAGCTTTATGACGAGAATCGGACCCTTTTTCCTGATAACGAAAGCATTCCATTTTAGTCCTCAAGGGTGACAACGCATTACCATTTTGATCGAGGATAAATGGAGGTGTCTATAGGCTACAGCATATGCTTACTATGAGGTGAACTGGAGTCTGGCATCCTTGCTTCTATAAAAAAAACATCTGAAGTCAGGCAGTGGATTAAGAAAGGCTTTGTAAGAAAGACACTAAGAGTTACTAAATTAAGCTTATTTAATATTTTTTGCTTTTTTATTTTAAAAATACTGTTCAACATCAACACACACGCATACATAACATTATACTAGGTTTTAATTTTCCGCCTCTATTTTATTTTAATTTACTAATTTTGTACATCAACCAAATTTCTAACCAGCGACCCTTCGCAGGTAATTTGAAAACCATTTCGCTTGGTGAAAGCAGTGCGGCCGACAAAGGTGAAAAAAATTGCGAAATGTCCTGTACACCGCGCGGGTGGTATCAAAAGGTTGTCAGAAATGCACAATTTAATAGTTTTCTGGACAAAATGTCTAATATAATTAAACCTTAAGGAACAGCAACGACTTGGTGCTAGCAAGGTTATGGCACTAGACAAAATTATGCCTATTAAGTATATAAACAAAATTGAAAATGCCTGGTGTTAACTGGCTAAAATTGTAAGCACAATTGAAATCTAATGCTACCGATATGACGGATGGTACGGTCGAAAGTCCTAATATTTTAATGGTATTACAACCGTGAAGTGGCAGTGTAAGAATACTCACTAACCCATATCGTCCCATGGATGTCGTAAGAGACGACAGAGAGGAACTAAAATAGGAGATGGGCAGCAGCAACTTCCTGATAACAGCTCAAAAAAAAACTGCCTCTTATGAGGCAAAAGTCCCTTTTATGAGGCAAAAGTCCCTTTTATGAGGCAATCTATGGGAAGCCTATGTTCAACAGTGAACTTTTATATGCTATAATAGGTGAATAGATAGATAGATTTCGTCATTCATAACAGTCCGTCAAAATTCCATTGCTGAACATGGGCCTCCCCCATCGATTGCTTCATAGATTTCCCATAGTTTCCACGCTTGACAGGCGGGTCGGTAACCACATTTTTTTTATTAGTATTGATTTGTTATCATAAAAACGCTGCTGCATCTCCTATTTCCTTTACCTCTGTTGCCTTTTACGACACCCACGGGATCACATGACGTTGTGGATCCTTATCATTTACATTCATGTCTTTAAAAAAAATAAAAATAGAGACAAAATAGCTACGTATAAATGAAACAACCTTCAGACTAGAATACAGCAGTGCAGTCACTGCTATTTAGCGACGGTAATAGATAAATAGAATGATTTTTATTCAATATAAGTAGATTATTACATAATACTTCCTGAAAGTCATTTTTTTTATTCACCACTGGTTCGTAAAATACCTCTGTCCTGGGAAAAACCAGCAAGAAACTCAGCGGGATTTTTAATGTATATCACTTTACTATAATTTTGTACAATTTTTATATGAATTTTAATAGAACCAGCATGCTGGCGGTCACCTAATTCCCAGGGGTTATTTTCATTCATGTATTCCTCGATATTATAATAAACCTTTTTGTAAAATTTTTCTTTATTAAAACTTTTAAGCTTGTTTATTGACAAATTTTGAACATTTTCTGGGATTTTATTGTAAAAGCGTACATTGCCCCTTAAATGAATTACTAATTCTGAAAAGTATAGTAACTAGCATTACAAGCTTATGTTTGTTCCTAGTATTTAGACTGGTACCTAACTACCCAGACGCACCCAGGCATAAAAGGAGGCCTAGTCAATTACATCACAAATCAGTAATTTATTGTTTTTCCTGGACGTGTGTTTGTCACTAAACTCCTCCTAAACGGCTGGACTGATTTTGATGAAATTTTTTGTGTGTGTCAAAGTGGATGGTTTAAATTCTCAATTGGATCCGGTAGGTGGCGCTGTTGTCGAGATCCAGAAATCACATGTACGAAGCAGGGGCGGATCGCAGTATGCAATAAAATACATATTAAGTCGCCATGTGGCGCCAAGAAAATTCATCAAACTATTTCTATAGGTGTTCTAAGAAACGACTATGAGAAATACCAGGTAGATTATTATTGTTATTAATTTATATAATGAGGGTATTCACTACTTTTTCTGCCACCAGGGCGGCGCCACTTGAAAGTGAGGTATAATATTTGACAGATTTCATAGCGGGGAAGTTAATTTGTTCAGAAAATGTAAAAGTTATTGTTTCTTTCTGTACTATTAGCTATATTTTATATTAATAACATTAAAAATAAATAAAACAAATCACAGATATTCATAGAAGTAGAAAAATTAAAAAAAAAAAGTAAAAATTGTGCAAAAAATTAAAGAGCAAACCACTGACGCATTGTTTTGTGTATTAATATAATACTCTAGAAACTGATAAACTTTTATAAAAAAACAAATTCTCAATTAAATTACATTGCACAACAAAAAACTTTACCTCAATGTCAACTAGCGACATCTGGTGAGCAGAAAATTATTAGCCCTCTTTAGTAAGACTTCTGTATCGTATTGTAGCCTCGAATAGCGTTCTTTCTATGTAATCGCCACCGACAGTTAGTTGGATCTCGTTGATTTCTTTTTTATTGAATATGGGTGACAACCGAGCACACAGTCCACCTGATGGTAAGTGATACTGTGACCCATAGACATCTATCCTTGATTAGGAATAAAAATACAGATGTGTTGCCACTCCTGAGGACTAAGATGGAATGCTTCGTTTCCAGTAAAAAGGGTATCCAGTTCTCTACACACACCATACAAAACACAGCAGCACTGAGCTGCTATTTTACGCTGGTATTCTATGAGAGCGTGGCCTTTCCTCGGTCGAGCCGATCTATTCATGCTACAACCATAATATGGTGTATTTTACGTGTAAAAAAAATTGGTGTTAATTAAAAAGATCGGTGACGGAGACCAGCGCCAAAGGTGCTGGGCATTCTTATCCCCAATCATTTGTTGTCATGTTGTGGGAGGATTAGGGACCAATGTCTAGCAGCAAAAATTAGAAGACATAATATTATGTAATATGCAAATATGTATCAATAATGACATGAATAAAGTTAGGTGTGGTATCTTCACACTGCTGGTGCGATCGACCAGTATGGTATTATTTTTTACGACCAAAATATATCATTTCTTTACTATCTATACACAAAATATAATATATACTATATATATATTTACTATTTATATATATTTAGAGAGACACGGATAAGCGAGTTTTTTTTAGTTTACTATTTACTGACATGTTACTTCATATCATCATTTTCGTTTATGCCTCTACTTACCTATTGAAATTATCTTTTTAAAAGCTTAAAAATATATGTTTACGTCTTAATTTTAACTTTACCGTTACCGTTACAGCCTCATAGTGGGGATGTTTGCCATAGTTGCCAAGCTTGGCAAGCAACCGCAGTTTTTAATTTTTAGTCATTATTAGGAAGACGCTGCTACCCATCTATTGATTTATTTCCCTCTGTCGACTCTTGCGACACCCACGGCATGATATGGGGTAGTGGATATTCTCACACCGCCACTACTCGGTACTTTACATAATTTGAATTTTAATGACTTTAAATATACAAACGGTTGTTGTTGTATTTTTCTACAACATTAAATATTTGAAAAAGTATTTTTTGCAAGCAATAAAACAATATTCTATACAAAAAAAATCTAACAATAAACAATCTATCTATATATGAATCATTTCATTACTAACCAACAGTTAACACTAGTTATATCCTAGGGTAATCACTAACCTTAGTCACATACACACGTAAACCAATAGAGCCCCACAACAACGGTAAACTTAAAAAAAAACATCGTTATTCATGTGTAAAATCTACTTTGTAATGCGTTGTAATCACATCAGCCACGACTCGTCGATCGCATTCAGTGTTCAGGGTTGAGCGGCCCTCTATCATATAGTTTATTTAAAAAAAAGATACAGTAAAGCCGCTTTGTCTGTCAAAGGATTTCTTTTAACTCCTGTTCTATCTTTGTACCTTTGTTTGAAATAAATTATACAAAAAGCAATATAAATACTCTATCATTTCTCAGTTATGCAAAAACAAAGATATATATAATTGCCAGCTGTGGACTTGATATTCAAGGAATATCAAGTCAATTCAACAGCTGGACTTAGTCATATCTAGAATGCGCCATCGGTTAAGCATCTATCTTACTTTTAAGAAATGCTTACAATCCCACACTCACATTACCACCCCACTTGTAGAGTCGCGTTGCAGCGTGTTGTGGCCGCAGCACGAATGGAACGACCCGACCGGGGAAGGAGCACACTCGTACAGAACACCAGCGTTAAATAGCGACGTAATGTTGCTCTGTTTCGTGTGGTGAGAAACGAGAACACCCGACTCTTTTTACTGATCACGACGCATTATATCTTAGTACTCAGGATAACGCAACCACATTTTGATTGAACCGACGATAGATGTAAATGTCTGTTTCCCACAGCATCCACTTATCATCAGGTGGACTATGTACTCGTTTATCACCCTGATTCTATACATATAAATCTATTATTGTCTCTATTAAAAATCATTAATATCTTCTACATATAAATAAACACGCTGGGCACACGAGTTTGTAAGTACCGATCTAAGTAGGGCGGCTTCCAATCACAAGTCTGTAGAATTAGATTTTTCGCTATCGGGTAGCACCAAGTGCATTTTATTTATTTATTTACTTCCGGTAACCAAGACCCATACATACACATACATAAATACAATTAGGACTTAATAAATAATTATTTATCTTAAAAACTATTACTACTAACTCCCTATCAACATTATCACCATCATTACAGAATATCAAACTCCACTGCTGAACATATGTCCATTTTTTTTTATAGGATGGGGTGACAAACGAGCACACAGTCCACGTGATGGTAAGTGGTTGCTGTGACCCATAGACATCTACATCTATCCTCAATAAAGAATCAAAATGCAGATGCGTTGTCACCCGTGAGGTCTAAGATGGAATGCCTCTTTTCCAGTAAAAAGGGTCTCCGGTTCTCTACACTCACCATACGAAACACAGCAGCATTAAGCTGCTATTTTACGCTGGTATTCTGTGAGAGCATGGTTCATTCCATCCACAGATTGCCTCATAAGTGTTTCGTAGCATCACGTACCCTCCACAAAAACTTCGGTAGACGACACCTAGCTAAGATTCAAATTTGCAGAAAAATTTAGTATGCAGATAAGATGCAGGACGTCTGGTAAGTGTAGCTTTTTTAGACATATCCTTCCAGCGGTGAATTAGTACAGGCTAAAAATATTAATCGATTACTTATCAGTATCGTTTGTGTTTATATATAAGGTGTCATAATTGTCTAATTTAAGACACCTTCCCTATTCGCAATTCGTTGTAAACAACAGTTCTATGCGCAAAAAGGTTGTCTGAAAGAAATGGTTTCCAAAGCAAAAAGACAGCCTGACCTTATACATATATTTAATTTTGTTTCGTTTTAATGTGTATTGGTGTACAACAAAGAATATATTGATTGATTGATATATTAAGGAACGACCTGATGAGCCATGCGAGATGTAAATGAATCCAGGTCGCCTAGAACGTGTTTTGTGGTAATCTATGGTGGAGTTAGTTAATTCGTAAGGGATTGTAATTTTTTGCATATTATTCTATAACCAAGGGCTTAATTAAAATCCCGCCTAGTGCTAAGTTGTAATGATGTCATAGATGGTAAGTCGCGTTTTCTTAGTTTCAAAAACCTATTCACTTTTACTATATTATGATACCCAGTACCCACGTTGCAATCAGAGAGCAAAAGAACAGAGTGTTAACATATTATATTACCATTTTTAACCCCCGACGAAAAAGAGGGGTGTTATATGTTTAATGTGTTTATCTGTGTGTCTGTCTGTGGCATCGTAGCTCCCAAATGGATGAACCGATTTTGATTTAAATATTTTTTTTGTTTGAAAAGTGACTTGATCGAGAGTGTTCTTAGCTATGATTCAAGAAAACTTTTTTAACCGTTTGAAGATCATCAGTTCTTTTCGTTACGGGGGTTTTTGAAATTTTTTATTTAAGTTATGCTGTATGCATTTCGAACGATGAAGCGTTTGTTTTAAATGCACGGTGTATCTACCTACAAGAGGTGGAGATCTGCCGAGTCTGGTTATTCTATATTGGAAGAGAAAGCGAGGAATTAAATTATATCATGATGTCCACCATCATTCTACATGCTTTCTCATATACTATATTTAACGAGGATAACTTTTATACTTTATAAGATATTTGGTTTTTACTAATTCTATTTATTAGCTTCCAAGTTCCTTATCTATTCTATCTATCTTTTACATCCTATGAAATTCCACTGCTGAACATAGGTCTCCCCCATAGATTGCCTCATAGCCACAGTTTTTTATTTTTATTCAACTGTTGTCAGGAACAGAGTAGTGGCAGTGTAAGCATATCTACTACCCCATATCTTCCCGTGGGTGTCGTAAGAGGTAACTGAGGTAAACAAATCAGAAGATGGACAGCAGGGTCTTCCTAATAACGACTAAAAATAAAAAATAAACTGGGTTGCCAACCCGCTTGCCAAGCGTGGCAACTATGGTAAATATCCCCTATGAGGCAATCTATGGGGAGGGCTATGTTCAGCAATGGATTTTATTAGGCTGTAACGGTTATCAGAAAGATGCTGCTGCCGATCTCCTGTTTCAGTTTCCCTCTGTCACCTCTTACGACACCCACGGGACGATATGGGATAGTGGGTATTCTTACAGCGCCACTGCACGGTTAGTTAATAAACGTCACTTTTGTTAAATTCATATACAAAAGTGTTAATTACCTACTTATTTTCGATTAAATTGCACAACCGAAAACTTTAAACATAAAAGACACTCTTGCTCATAATAGAAATATACCAAACTAGTTTGATATTTCTAACATCCACAGTCACAAATGGAATTCAACGAGAGAAACACATAAACACAGCCCTCCACAGTCTGCTAATAAAAAACACGCATCGCGTGTCCCGCGCGGTAAATAGCCGGTGCATAATTGTATATAATCCCTATGTACTCGGCCATAATTGTACATAATCCCAATGTACCCACACGAGGATAATATAATTTGCGTCCGCGCCGCTCCGCACCTAATGACAGGGCGCAGAGCGTAGCACGCATGCGCGCAGCGTACACACAACACGAGTTTTCTACAGAAATCAATATTAAAAGTAAAATAGTTTTCTCATATTTTTGAAGTGAGACTTCTTTATCGACGTAGTGGAGAAATTTAGTGCGATATTAAAAACATAAAAATATCACATTTTCTTGTAACGTTTTACCGCCTGCATGACTAAAAAAAATAAAAGAAAAATGATATGTCGCAAAGAAGTTTCACTTCGTACGTGTATATACACAATAAAACGCACAATTTTTTTTAACAATAAGTGTGACAAACCAGCTCACAGTCCATCTGATGGTAAGTGGACGCTAAAGCAGGTCCATAGACATCTAAAACTATTCTCGATTAAGATTCAAAATTCAGCATTGTCACTCCTAAGGACTATAAAATACATCGTTTCCAGTAAAAATGGTCTCCGGTTCTCTATACTCACCATACGAAACGTACGAAACACAGCAGCTTTAAATGTTGTGGTCCTTCCCCGTCGAGCCGACCCATTCATACTACAACCATATATAATATAGCTGCAGCGTGGCTCTAAAACGTTTAACATGTGTGTACCGCGTAAAAGTGACAGCATATATACGTCCAACTGCTGGGCACAGGCCCCCTCTCATTTCTGAGAGGGTTTTAGGGTAAGATAATGTCCGCCGCGCTGCCCCAATGCGTGTTGGCGAACTACACATGTCTTCGAAATACTTTTTTTCTTATTTCTCAGACATGCAAGTTTCCTCACGATATCTTCCTTCACCGCCGAGCACGTGGTAAATCAGCACTTAAAATTGCAATTAACAATTTCATTGGTGCCGGCGGGGATCGAACTCAGGTTGCTCGCGTACTGTGAAACTTACAGCGAGCGCCAACCATCTGAGCTACCACGTATAGTATTTCATTAAGACAATAATGTTACGCCAAATATTTTGTATTTCCAACTTCCAGCAACATGTATGACTTTAGTGGGCGTTTTAAGGGAAAGATAGCAATTAGTAATTTCTTACTAAATTTCGTATTCGTATTTAACGATGACATAGTCTTCAGAATGAACGCTGATCACCTTGTGGTGTTGAATGCGTTTAGTCCCGTATAACGTAAGAAGCAACTAAGGTAAATATCACAAATATCTTATGAATTTGGACAGGATATAATCATTTAGTGCTGGAATCCTACTAATAGTATAAACGTGAAAGTTTGTGAGGATGTATGGATGTTTGTTACTCTTTCACGCAAAAACTACTAAATGGATTTTAATGAAACTTCACAGTTATATAGCTAATACATTAGAATAACACATAAGCTATAATTTATAAAAATATTATGTAAATTGGCCAAAATATGACGATAAATGTTAAGTAAGTCGGAAAAAAAAGAGTTACACGAATAGATATAATGTATAGTGGAATTGTTTCTCCTAAATAGTTCTACAAAAATCCGCGACAGTATATATCTATATTTTATGTGTAAGCCAAGGAGTAACTTAGGCTACTTTTATTCTAGGGTTCCGTGCAAAATTATGCTACGCGGGCGAAGTCGCGGGGAACAGCTAGTTACTTATAAGCAAAATAACATTGATTATAAGATCCGCAGAGGCTACAATGCTTTAACTTTATGCGACCTTCATTTCAGATGCGAAATACACAGATGGCGAACCCTAAGACTATACATAAGCAAGTAACTATACAAAACAATGACAAAGGTGCGAGACGTTAGTTTCTGTGATCGTAATCTGCCTATCAAGTGTGGTGATTCTGAAACACCCCCTTACAATTGAGAAACTTGTATCTAGATGCTATTCACTGACTTGTTATTGTAAATAATTTATTAAAGAAAAAACTACAAAAATTCATCGTCCAGTCCACATTCGGTCTATACAAGGTAAGTCATAACCCAATTTATTCTGTAGGTGCATACGTATATTGAGGGTTATTTTTCAAAGAGAAGGTAAATTTTAAACATAAGTTCAATTATATAAATAATGATATACCGTTATTGCAGTTTTTGAAAATACGAGTAAATAATGCTTCAACTTTTTTTTGAAATTATCCCAAATTGAATGTGATTTATGGGCAACAACGTTTTTGCCTACCGATCGACCCTTTCAAATGTGTGCGTGTGCAGTAAAATCAGTTAAAATAATGCATTACCACGCATTTTGAATTTAAAAAATAAAAAGGACACAATGTTTGAGATTTTTTTTTAAATTAATTTTTGTTCACTGCTTATTCTGAACCTTCTCTGCAATTTTGGCCGGTTATTGCAAAATAACCCTGTATATATACATATAAACGAAATACTCTGACCATAAAAATTTTATGTCGTTGCAGTGACGGCGTAAGACAATCCACTACACAACTTTATTCCGTAGGTATATTAAGGACAAGGGACAGAGTGGAATAAAATAGGAGTGCGTATCACTTGTTTCATTTCCCTCTTGAGCACGGCCAGTCATCATCTTCCTGTTAGAAACTCAAAATAATAAAAATCTTCGGTTTCCAACCCACCTATTAAGTGTGGCAACTATCCCCCTATGAGGCAATCTATGGAGGTGGCCTGTGTTAAACTGTAGATTTTTGATAGGCCGTAGTGAATGAATGATGAATGATGAACATATTTAAAATATGTTAATATATTTTGATAAATTATAAACTGCAAGTTAATAGAAAAATAAAAATAAAATCTTTCTATACTTACATAAGAAAACAAAAATAAGTATGTTCAATACTTTGTATATTTTCCTTGCAACCGAGCTCAACCCGATCGTGAAACTGAGGACCAATGTCAAATTTAAATATGTTTTATTTACATTAAGTTAAAGTTACAGCCTATATAATATGTCCAACTACTGAGCACAGGCCTCCTCTCATCTCTAATATTGTATATATTAATAAATTAAAAAATAAAGTTAAAGTTACAGCCTATATACGTCCCACTGCTGGGCACAGGCCTCCTCTCATTTTTGAGAGGGTTCCTTGCCCTAAGGAAGTGTCCGCCGCGCTACCCCAATGCGTGTTGGCGAACTACACATGTCTTCGAAATACTTTTTTTTCTTATTTCTCAGACATGCAGGTTTCCTCACGATATCTTCCTTCACCGCCGAGCACGTAGTAAAATTTACTTTAAGTGAATCTAAATAATACTTTTTTACCACATGTAGTGTGATACGGCCTCCTCAGAGACGTAAAAACAATCGCGTTTCACCCGCAGACGTGATTGAAGTCGTCTATTTCGGTACACTTTTTACGTTTTAAATTTTTATAGATAAATTTTAACTAGCATTAAAAATTTTGATTTAAAAATAATAATCAGTCCTGTTTTTGTTTCTTAAAAATGGGGACGAAATTGTAAATATTAAAAATAAAATTAAAAAAATTAAAAAATTAAATTGATGGGTCTTCGCGTTGAACGCGCGAAGTACTGTCACTAGCCTAACAATAAAAAAAAACAATGCTACAAAAACCAAATCCTAATGATTATTAAATATAAAACAACTAGCTTTCCCGGCAGACTTTGTTCTGTCCTTTCCGACGATCCTTTGTCCTAAAAATCTTTAGATTCGCAATAAAAAATATTGATGGTCACTTATCGGGATAAAAACTATCCTATCTCTCAAGTTGGAGCAAGCAATACACATTTAAAAAATTTCATTAAAATCGGTTGAGTGGTTTCTGAGTAGGTACATCGCGGATAAACAATGTAACACGTAATTTTTATATATAAAGATTAAGTATAACTCAACGTATTTTCAAAATATATTCTTAGATGGTTTCGCAATAACAATTTGAATCAATAATATTTGTATGGTTTTAACGTAATATGCTTAGTATGATTACACCGGTTGTTAATATCCCAACGAATGTACTTCAAAGGTATATTATGGCGCCGCTGCGCTGCTTTCAACAGTCGTATTTTCATCCCTTTCGCACATTGTTCCTTCTCTTTCCCGTGCAATGATACAACTCTCACTCTCTAAGTGATTTGCCAATTAATATCCTTGAACTTGATTTCACTTTACACTTGTTATAGATGGATGTTTTATATTGATTGTTTCAATTAAAATTCTATATGCAGTGAAGGTAATTAAAAAAGGAAATTAAACTTCGTCATAACTGTTAGTATTTTGCGCTATTTGACTGCCTCCGGGTTTCCATGCCATGGAACTATGAGAGTGAGAGAATAGAGATTGCAAATGTGTTTGGGCACTCGTTAGGTACACAGCAATAGTTGATGGTCAATGTAACTAACTACTGACTTACAGGTTTTCCTATCTATTTCTGCAGCATTGCAAAGGTAGCCTCTGCACTGCGTGGTGAAGGTGGTTTGCTCATAGAAAATTGTTCACACTTCCAAGTAATGCTTGTCAGCTGCCATATTCTTGGAATGATCTATCTCATTGTTTTTACTACGCGGTAGGACTCCGCTTCTACCTGGGAGTCTGTCTAGGTATGTACCTACCACCCTCTTACTTATTTCTGCTGCCAAATAGCAGTGCTTGCGCTGCTGTGTTTTCTGAAGGGTATAGAGGCCGGGGCACCCCAGTGCCAGCTCCTTCCGCTTGATTGCATCCAACGCATAGCGATTCGAAACGTACACGACCGAGCTCTTTCTGAACGGCTTGACTCACTGGCGCTGTGAAAAGATGTTGCTTCTCTTTGCGTTTTTATCCCATCTACCACGGGGAGTGCTCAGAGGAATTGTTCGGACTAATTCCAGCCGCTCAATTTCACCACCGCGCATCGCGACAAATCTTGCGATACCGTCGATTTACAAGAATTTTTCTTCCTCGCACAACTCTCTTGTGGAATCGACTACCACCAGCAATTTTTCCGGACCGATATGACTTACGGACCTTCAAGAAAAGGGCCCACTCTTTTTTAAAAGGCCGGCAACGCATCTGCAATTCCCCTCATGTTGCAGTTGTTAATGGGCGGCTGTAGTTACTTACTATCAGGTGAGCCGCATGTTCGTTTGCCCCCTCATATAAAAAGTATAATTACTGGATATGAGGCATTCCGTCTTAGTCCTCAGAGGTGACAACGCATTTGTAGCCTTCCTTGTTTGAAGTTGTCTTCTGATGTCCATGGGCTGCAGTATCCACTTATCAACTCAGTTTTATAAAAAAAATGTCCAACTTCTTATTTTTAATCCCCGACGAAAACAGAACGGTGTTATAAGTTTGTAGTGTGTATCTGTGTGTTTATCTGTGGTATCATAGCTCCTGAACCGATTTAGATTTTTTTTCGTTTGAAAGATATCTTAATCAAGAGTGTTCTTAGCTATGTTTCAAGAAAATCTGTTCAGCCGTTTGAAGATCATCAGCTCTTTTAATCTAAGAGATTATTCTTTATTAGTCCGTAACAGCCTAAGGATATCGGCCTCTCATATTATAGGAAAGATTCGGCGTTATCATCACGTTGAGAACCAATCTGGTTCGATGACCAGGTGTCTAGCACCTTTACTTAATTCCCGTCACAGGTTTGGGTATTTTGCATCTAGCATATAGGAGATCGCAAACTCGCTCAAGATGGGTCGAAAACATTTTCTCAACCATTATATTATTTAAGGTTTATTTATTGAGCCACTATATTATAGATTGTGAGCTTGTGAGGCATTCCATCTTAATGTAGTCAAAAGAAAAATCCAAATTTTAAGAATTGAAAAGAATAACACAATTTCCACATTATATATTCTCAAGTCGGTACTCAGACATAGTATAGACGAATTAAGCCGAACGTCCACCGCACACTAATTTAGTTTATTTAAGCTCGCACAGCTAAGCCAGTTTTTCATACATGTGCGTCCACCGAAAACTATACCTGCTAAGCTAGGTAAAGTAGCCAAACTAAGTCAAACTAACTAAGCTAAGCGCCTCTCGCCCCCCCTCTCGTACCCCTCTGGCGCCATTTGCTAAGTATTGTTTGTTTAAGTTTATTTTTCGGTGGACGTGCAACAATTTTCCAGGTTAGCTTAGCTTAGTTCACTGAACCTAGTTTTCACATAGTTTAGTTCGCGGAGGACGTTCGGCCTAAAAGCCCCGACTTCTGAAATTACTCAATTCTTTTTAAAATAACATAACATATAACATAAACACTCACGCCTGTCACCCAGAGGGTAGGCAGAGATTATGGACTTCCATTTGGCACGATCCTGACACACCTCTCTCGCCTACTCCACATCCATATACCTACGCATACACGCTCGTCGGTTAAGGGTACTCTTAATTTGGCCCATTTTCAGTATATCGCCAATTTGGTCGATAAACCTTCGTCTAGGGCGTCCCTTCCCGACTCTGCCGTTCACCTCTGCCACATAAATTTGCTTTGTCACTCTTTCCTCATTCATTCTTTCTACATGACCAAACCGCCGAAGCATTCCTTTCTTAATCCTGGTCACAACGTCATTTTTTTTCGTTCGTCATTTGCAGATTGTTTTTTATAGAATACGGGTGACAAACGAGCACAGAGTCCACCTGATGGTAAGTGGATGCTGTGGCCTATAGACCTCTACATTTATCCTCAATTAAGAAATAAAATGGAGATGCGTTGTCACCCGTGAGGACTAAAATGGAATGCCTCGTTTCCAGTAAAAAGGATCTCCGATTTATTACACTCACTATACGAAACACAGCAGCATTGAGCTGCTATTTTGCGCGGCCTTTATATTTATTTTCCCCGGTCGTGCCGAGTCATTCGTGTTACAACTATACTACTAAAATAGTTGCAGCATGGCTCTAACACGTACTGGTTGGACGTGGACAGGACCAACAGTCACATCATAAATGAATTTACAAAAATAAGTACTTACCGTAAAACCTGGCAGTTTTGCCATTTTTGGAAGGCAAAAAGGCTTAAAAATCTGGGACCAATTTTCCAAAAAAAATGGCAAACCTCGAAAACGTTACGTTGTCGTTGTTCATCGTATTTTTTTACCTGTACATCCCTGATGGCAAAGTTAACTTCCATTGGTACAGTTGACGGACTTGACTGTAATTCATAGGATCATTACATACAGGCAAAATTCCAATTCCAAATTTACAAAAGGTTTGCTAAATACTGAGATAAACGCGTATCGTAAGGTGTATGCCAAAAGCAGAAAATAAAACGTCAATTTAACAATAATGATATAAAAGTGAAAAAAAATCTAATTATGTTTTTATATGACACGCCGTGGCAGTTTCCGAGTAAAACCGCACGCTTTATGACTCAGGCGGCAAGGGTTACTTTCTTGGAAGAATAGGCTCATAGGTCGATGGCACAGATGTAATAAAGACGTAAAAAGTACAATTCAAAGTAATTTATTTTTACACTTTTTAATGGTAATAATGATGGCCGATTTTTATTTAACGTAGCCATTTTATCCGGAGACGCGCCACACTTTTTCCTACCTCATAACTGGTGATGTTGATGTTAGATTTCCATAGCTGTTAGCAAAACTATTGGTTGTCCGAAATAAATGACATTAGTCAAGTTCCTGCTATGCACAATTAACTGTAAAAAATTTAAGGTCTGCAAGTAGCTAAGTCAAAACTTCATCTAGAGGGGCAACCTTACGCTATGTTTACTGGTACGATGCTGCCACTCAAGAACTTTTTTCATCTTCGATTGTCGGTTTTTGAGCTAGATCAATGCCCCTTTTATATAGAAGAGAGGGCAAACGAGCATGAGTCTCATCTGATGGCAATATAATAATTTGAATGTTGTTGGTTATAAATTGATGGTTATTCTGGTTTAGCTCTGCTGAAATGTAGATCCGATTTTATCACACAGAGAAACTCCGAGCATAGACCCATCCATAGCTCGCTGGGTGACTTTTAGCTTCCTCATACGGCGAGCTGTGGAAAACAACGTCTCTAATTCCATAGCTCATCACTGGCAAACGTGCAAAACTTTGAGGAAAAATAAAATAATATTCTATTTTATTTCTAGATTCTGCATTAAAATCTTTTTGTGTCATTTTTTATCGAGTGACAGTAAGGGGTTTGATGTCAGAGTTAATAATTTACTTTACAATACCTTTACACGGTGTGTTGAGCGACATTTGTCGGACAATGACTGTTCAATGCAAGGGCAAAGGCGCCGGCGTGAATGTCAGACGCCGCGTTGTACACTTCCGTGCAACAATAATGACTCGAATTAATTTATCTATTGATATTGATATTTCAATTGTAATTTGTACCGTGTAGTGGCGGTGTATAAATATATCCCTACCCCATATCATCCCGTGTGTGTTGTAAGAGGCGACAGAGGGAAACAAATCAGTAGATGGGCAGCGGCGTCTTCCTAATAACGACCAAATATAAAAAACTCCAGTTGCCACCCTCTGTGGTGTGTATGTGTGGCAGCTATGGCGGATGTCCCCCTTTTGAGGCAATCTATGGGGAGACCAATGTTCAGCAGTGCACTTTAATAGACTGTAACAGTAACGGTAACGATTGTAATTTTAACTACAAAATAAGAACGTATTATCGCATAAGTATTATATATCAGACATGGGTGGGCTAGGAAAAGTGAATGTTTTAGTATAATACTCATTATAATACATCCTGCGTGAAAACTGACCGAACATATCAAAATTGACCAGGAGAAAATTATTATTATCAGCACAAATTAATATTCCAAATTATTGATATTGTAAAAATAAAATAATATATACATAAGTCCTACTGCTGGGAACATCTCTCATCTATTTCTGAGATAGTTCTAGAAAAGGGACTTTACAATTCACATAGACTCGAAGTAATTTCTCAAACATGCACAGTTTCTTCAGGGCCTATGATTTACTTGAGAACGTGGCAAACCAGCACATAAAATTTTGTTTTAAAGATTTCATTGGCGTCAGTAAGGATCGAACTAGGTTTGCTCGCTTAATATAAAATTTAGGCGCGCGTGGATTACTACGGCCTATATGTACCTTGCACTATGAGGTATTCTGTGCCTTTTGGTTGATGTGCTACAAAATTATTTAGATTTTATGAGCATGGAGTTATTTATCTTCAATATAGTTATAGACTACGAAACACTTCATCAAAGTCTTCAAACGAAACTGAAATTGGAGATGGGCAGCAGCATCTTTCTGATAATAACTCAAAATAATTAAAAAAAACTACGGTTGCAAACCCACTGCTACTGCGGGTGGCAACTATAGCAAGTATTTAATATATAAAAATAAATTGGCTTATATTAGCCAAAATATCGGTAAAGTATTATTGCAAGTAACTGTAGCCACTAAGCATGCTGACACGGCAAAATATCATTTTTTTTGTTTGATACCGTAGTGATTTTATTAAATCTAAATCTTCTTTTCACGTATTTAAGTCGATTTTTCCATGTCAGATAGTTAGCGCGTCGTTGGTTTCATTGAAAGGGGATTAATTAGTGATTTTGTTCACATCTTCATTTCTTAGCTACCTGACTCTTGAGTGTGTTTATTTTGTTTTATAGAAGGTGCTTTATAATGGACCGTAGTGGCAAGATGTTATTGTGTCGACAACTTACTGCAACATAATTCTCTCATATTCAAATACCTATTTAATAAGGAAAATCGTATAAGGTATATCTAAACGGAGAAGAAACCAAAGCAAAATTAAAAAATATATCCATAGAATTAAATACAATGCTGTCTTTTAAAATTAATGCATTTTTATGTATTTCGTAAAACTTAAAAACATAGGCTTCATTTTGATAGGACTTATACCATGGTAAAAAGTATGAGGAAGTATTTATATGGTATACTATATGGTATATTATATGGTAAATAAGAAGATTAAACTGATATTAGACAGAACTGGTTTAATCAGGATTACTGATAATGGAGCTGCGAGCAATATATACATAGTATTGCAATAAAATTACCATTAAGATAGCATCATGAAAGTCTAGGTATATAGTTGTCGTAACTTGGCATACCTATCTACTAATTTAGGTTAATGAGCGTATCTATATTGTTTAAGCTCTATTTTCAACCTCCTTTATTATGATTAAAGTCTCTTATTATATTGTATATGGCCTTTCTTACCTATTTCTTCTGCTAAGGAGTAGTAGTGTTCTGTTTGAAAAGACCAAAGAGTCGCCACATTTTCGGCGTATTCCCATCACCATATATTTTATGCAGTTTTAAATACTGAGAATTTAGTTCCTAGCAGTCTTAGGCCGGCCACATACATACGGAATTCCGTTTCGGGATTCCGTTTCGATATTCCGATTCGAGATTCCGAACGCAGCAAGTCCATATAAAAACCAACCAACCACACACGTACGGTATTTTTCCGAACGGAATTTTCTCCGATTCGAGATTCCGTATGACCGCCTGTGCGTTCGGAATCCCTAACGGAAAAAAGCCGCTCCGAACGCAAGTCTTCCATAGATTTTGTACGAGTTGCAACACACAAACGTAAATTCCGTACGGAACGCGCAGTATTCGTCGCACGACCCAAGCGAGTAGGTGTGTTTATGTATGTTTTTACATTTAATCTTATAGGTGTATGGCTTTTCGTAACCTTTCATCTTATTTATTTAATAATTCGTCGAAAGAGTTTACAGACATCCATATTTAAAACATCTCTGTATAGATAGATCTTTTTACATAATATTGATTATATTGCAAGCTGAGGGTGATAAGAGATGCACCCAGTAACAATGATACAGCAACAATGGAATCGTAATCAGAAAATCGTCGTCATTACATGTCTCAATAGCTAACCTCTCTCAACTGACCCTTGTTATTCCGAACGGAAATAAACGTATGTGTGTGATGTGTTCACGGAATTCCGTTTCGATATTCCGATTCGGAATTCCGTATGTATGTGGTGTTAATTGTCGTGTGATGGTGGCTTAATTATTACGTGTCGGCCTTAGGCCCGTCACATATCTACATACGGAATTCCGTTTCGGGATTCTGTTTCGGAATTCCGTTTCGGGATTCCGTTTCGGTAATTCCGAACGGGTCGGACACACACATACGGAATCCCGTTATGCCCGCAAAATTTCAAACGGAAAACTACCGTACGTGTGTGACGGGTCCTTGATTTTATATGGACTTGCTGCGTTCGGGATCTCGAATCGGAATCCCGAAACGGAATTCCGTATGTATGTGGCGGGCCTTAACAGTAACTTTATTTGTTAAGAAAATTTTGAGACGAAACATAATCCGTCTAAGTATTTGTCGGTAACTGTTAGAATGCTTGTTGTCTGTATATAGGTATGAAAATCGGTTAAATATTAATCTGCATTCGAAATTACTGAGGTCATTAAATACTAAACATGTAATAATTTATTATTAGATAATTCATTCCGTACAAACGTCATGCACCGAAAACAATCGCTCATTTATCAAAAGAACCAAAACCCCCGCGTGCAAAGATGATTTATGAAATATCAACTCCTTTCACACACAATAAAACAAAAGCTCAAAACGGAAGAGGTCGAGATTAATTACTTTTTAATTCGCCATTTCGGATGCATCATCGTCATGATTGACGGACTTTGCGCGGGAACTTAGGAGTGGTCAATGTTCTTAATTTTTTCTTTGCAACGATATCTGCCATTTATTGTAATAGGTACTTACAATTAAATTTTAAACTAAAAATATAACACTTTGATAACTAAATTTTATCTGGAATGTTTTTTTTTAAGTATGATCTTAATAGTAAAGATAATAATAATAATGTACTCCAGACCGAATTTCGGTCACGGTGGCCATTCTCAATGGAGACTAGATCAGTGCAGGATAGGATTATAGTGCACGAGCGAGTGTGTGTACTCTCTATTACTTCACTCTCATACTTCACTCTCATACTCTCATTAAAATACGCCAAGAATAAATTGAGTGATGATAATGTTCTACCAGCGAAAAAAGTAGCCTACTGTCTTGTGTGCCCAGCAGAAGGCCGTAAGTCTCAGCTACTCTCATATCAAAAAGTTTTTTTAAGCAGGTAGGAGTGTCCGCGCTGCCCCAATGTGTGTTGGCGGTTTTCTCATGTCGAAATATCCAAAAAGTGCCATTAGTGTCATAACTGAAACAACTTCGTCATCAGCTCGTGAAAGTCCACTGCCGGAGATGGGCCTCTCGTTTTATGGAGGATTTGCCTTAATTGTTACGCTTGGCAGGCGAACTGACAATTGCACTTTTGACGCTACTGCCCTTCACTACGTCGGTCTGGGTATTTTATTTGATGTCTGGTATGAAATCGTTATACCGCCATCTATTGGAAGGCACAAGATCTATTGGGCATATCCTATAGTTGGCTATTACGACACGAAATAATTAAGCCACCATCACACGACAATTCCCATCACGGAAACAACATATTTAAGGAAATATCTGAGAGATGACTAAATTTGTGCCATTTATTTACTGTTGAAACTATCGGTCCGTAGGGCCCACATACGGTGAAATTCCTAAAGAAACTGTCCGCATTGGTGATAAGAAGGTTGGATATTTTCTCACTCAAAGGCTTAGTATAGCCATTCAGCAAGGTAACGCAGCAGAATAGGTGCGTTCTTGGTAATCTACCGCGGGGAGGAGCATAACTGTATGATAATTTAAGTTTTCAGTTTTAGATTTTTATTATGGTAAATAAACATTGTTTAATTGAATGTTATGTAAAAAAGAAAATATTTTTCATGAAAATAGACCTTTGATGGATAGTAAAATAAACCGCCTTAACATTCTACACTAAATAAATTAAAAGAAATATATTTATTTTTCGCTAAAAAGAAGTTACAATTTCCTTTTCCGAACGTCTTATTTTTAACCTGATAGCGATATGGTCTGTGACCGAAAGGCAAAGTCCATACAGCCGAAAGTTTTGCGGAAGGGCATGCCGTTAATATAGACATTAATTAACTTAGATAATAAAAATAAAAACAATCACAGTGACACATAAAAAAGTTTGGGGGCGGGTTTGCTTCTCGCCGGATGATCCCAACGTTGTTGCTGATTCTGTCACTGATGTGGTACTTCAGGGAATGGAATTATTTATTCCATCATCTGTGGTGCCTATCGGAGGCAGAACTCAGCCATGGTTTGGTCGCTCCTGTAAAGTTGCATCACGCTATAAGCAGGAGTGTTACCGGGCCTGGGCTGACGCATCAACGTCCCGGGATGTAAACACTAGCGCTCTTAAAAAGAAGTATAATTCCGCCTCCAGGTCCTTCAAAAGTGTCATTGCCAAGGCAAAGTCAGAGCACATCGGCAGAATTGGCGAGAAACTAGTTCGCCTCCCTACGGGAACACGTGCATTCTGGTCTCTCGCCAAGGCTGTCCAAGGGAACTTCTGTCAGCCATCTCTGCCATCTCTGCACAGGGTGGACGACTCACTGGCCCATGACGCAAAGGAGAAAGCCGATCTGCTAGGCTCTCTTTTTGCTTCCAACTCGACTCTTGATGACGGGGGGAACATACCGCCTACCATCCCGCGGTGTGAGTGCTCCATGCGGGAAGTGCTGTTTACACAGCGCTCGGTGCGTAAAGCACTTCTCTCCCTGGACGTCAACAAGTCAGTGGGCCTGATGGAGTCCCACCTATTGTGCTGAAGACGTGTGCTCCGGGTTGGCACCGGTTTTAACGCGTCTTTTCCGGTACTCCTACTCCCTAGGCGTAGTCCCGAACTCATGGAAGGCAGCTTTGGTGCACCTGATCCTAAAAAGGCGACCGCTCAGATCCGTCCAACTACAGGCCTATCGCTATCACCTCCTTGTTCTCCAAAGTAATGGAAACTGTTATCAACTGCCAGCTCATGCGGTACCTTGAGGATCGCCAGCTGATTAGTGACCGCCAGTATCGGAATCCTCGGTGTCGACATATCGAGTGATGTGCAGTTTCGTGGTCACTTGAAGAGAAGGCCATATTGGCCTCTAAAAGCTTGGCGTGCTCAGCAGAGCGGGACAGTATTTCATGCCGGCACACCGCTTGCAACTTTACAAGGCGCAAGTTCGGCCCCACATGGAATACTGTTCCCATCTCTGGGCAGGGGCTCCCCAGTGCCAGCTCCTTCCACTTGACCGCATCCAGCGCAGAGCAGCTCGAATCGTCGACGACCGAATTCTATCCGATCGGCTTGACTCACTGGCACTGCGTAGAGATGTTGCATCTCTTTGCGTATTTTATCGCATGTACCACGGGGAGTGCTCTGAGGAATTGTTCGGACTAATTCCAGCCGCTCAATTTCTCTCGATTTATTCGAATCTTATTTCGAACGATCTCTTCGAATTTAACTCGAGATACCATCCATACCATCTAGATGATTGGCGGTCCACCACTGTGCGATTTAGAAGAAGTTTTCTTCCTCGCACAACTTCCTTGTGGAATCGATTACCACCAGCGATTTTTCCGGACCGATACGACTTAGGGACCTTCAAGAAAAGAGCCTACTCCTTCTTAAAAGGCCGGCAACGCATCTGCAATTCCTCTGGTGTTGCAGTTGTTCATGGGCGGCGGTAATCACTTACCATCAGGTGAGCCGCGTGCTCGTTTGCCCCCTCTCCTATTAAAAAAAAAACCCATTGTGGTAATGCATAAAGAATACATCGACCTTCTGAAATTACATTATGATAAGAATCGGCTTAAAGTCCTTTATGCGTGAAAAGTAGGCAATAGATTTAAATCTTACTTTACTTGTGATTAGAATGAAAATAATCTTGTATGTCATCTGACCGTCAATGCCATTATTTTTTATTAGGATAAAAGTTATTTTTCCTTTAGAGAATAGATAGAACAGCTTCCTTGTTAGATGGTTATTACTTAAACAAAAATAGTATTTAGCTCAAGACAATGGACAATAGACGGGAGGAAAAATTGTTTTATTAAATCGATTCTTGAATTAACATACGAGTACGTCGTAAAAGTGAAACGATCATTACAGCCTTATTGACTGACATCAAAGAGATTTAAATATATCTTAAATGTCTTTGACTGACACTAAATTAAAGTGCGTTAGTCAGTAAGTACCTAGGGCGTTTTGTAACCGAGAATCTTAACGCTGATGTTGAAATTGTTGAAATTGAAATTGAAAAACATAGAGCGCTGGAAGTCCGATGCAATATGCTGGCACGCAGGTTTGCGCGGTGTAGTGAAGTATATACTCGTATAACATTAGTTAAGCCTTCTGCTACTGTCAAGTTTTCTACGTGCGACTTGTAGTCGAATTATTCACAGTGGGCTCTCGACACCTTACGTGTCCAATACAACAATGGCTTCAAATTCTTGTTGGAGACCACTCCGATTTTGCAGTGCATTGGGCATGTTTGCAAAGGCGCATAAAGATAATTACTATGTCATTATAAAAAAAGAAAACGGCTCCGCTTCTCGGCAAGTCTATTTTCCGTCTATTTTCTGTGATATTAGTGCTGTTAGCCTGTTGGCTTTCATCTTACTCTGTGAGCTATGAAAGGCCGCGAACTACGAAAGGCCGCTACTGTCATGGCAGGGTGCGGGCTAGATCTAACTCCATCATGAAATTAAATGCTGAAATTTAGGATTTATTTCTTCTTAAGCAATAATACCGCTTCTAGGTAATCAATAAGAAATTTGTTTTTAAGAATTAAGTATAAAGTTACAACCTATATACGTCCCACTGCTGAGCACAGGCCTCCCCCCATTTCTGAGAGGGTTTTAAGGCAAGGAATTGTCCGCCGTGCTGCCTCAATGCATGTTGGCGAACTTCACATGTACTGTTCTGTTCGTGTTCACAATTTTTTCTAATTTCTCAGACGTGCAGGTTTCCTCACGATGTTTTTCTTCACCGCCGAGCACGTGGTAAATCAGCACTTAAAATTGCAATTAACAATTTCATTGGTGCCGGCGGGGATCGAACCCGGATTGCTCGCGTACTATGAAATTTACAGCGAGCGCAGAATAAAGTATAGCAACTAACATTGGTTGTAAAGGTTTATATTTAGGTAACAAATAAAATGGCTAGTTATCTAAAAAAATATTATTTTTATTAAAGTAAACTTATTATTATCTAATAACATAAATATAGAAAACCGAAAAAGACAGAAGCTCTCGGTAGAGGAGACGGAACGGCCAAGAGTTTGGAGGAAAAGAAGAGAAATCGGCGGCCGATACGGGCTATATCGAGGAGCACCGCCTTCTGCATTTGAGTCCGAATCAGTCCGCCATGTATTAACAATATAAGCATATTATTAATATTACAATACATACTATTATTATATTATTATTATTATAAGAGATACAACGTGGACGAGAAGAATGTATGAAATGGCTCGATTGATATCTTTTGGAACACCGGGGAATGTTACTGCATTTTGCTTAGCTGACTACATAAACATCTACCACCCCTAGAACAAAATAGTTGGTGTGATAGGATGTTTAGTGATAGGATGATTAGAGGAAATTAAGTGGTGATATGATGGGTGTTTCTTTTTGAATACCAATGTTATCTACATTTAGCAGATATGTTTTCAGTAACATTTTGGAAAAAGAGAGAAATAAAAAAAAAGCGGAGGCAGTCATAAGAAACGCAGGCCGCTATACGAGTACTATGCGTCGCGTAGTCGTCACGAGCATGTCGAGGTCATCGGTGACGCGAACCCATAAGATTTTCCCCTACCAAAAATCGCTCAACGCGGCAAAAGAAGTGATCACTTCAAAATAAAACATACATACATACATATAATCACGCCTCTTTCCCGTAGGGGTAGGCAGAGACCACTTCTTTCCACTTGCTACGATCCTTACATACTTGTTTCGCTTCGTCCACTTTCATTATTCCCTTCATACATGCTCTTCGGTTTAGGGTACTCTTGACCTGGCCTTTTTTCAAGACGTCTCTGATTTGGTCGAGAAACGTCCTCCTAGGTCTACCCCTTCCAACACTTTCATTCACACTCGCCTTATACACTTTTTTCGTCAATCGTTCTTCATTCATTCTCTCGACATGACCAAACCATCTCAGCATACCTTTCTCAATTTTTGTCACTACATCTTCTTTCAAACCACAACGTTTCCTTATCTCACTATTTCTTATCCTGTCACTCAATTTAACTCCTATCATACTTCTTAACGCTCTCATCTCAACTGCATTTATTCTGCTTTCATGTTTCTTCTGCCATACCCAACTTTCACTTCCGTACATGAGTGTCGGAACCAACACCCCCTCATGCACAGCCAAACGAGCCTTGTTAGACAACTTCCGACTGCTCATAAAGGAGTGCAAAGCTCCATTCACCATGTTTCCTGCATTCACTCTTCTTTCGATATCACTCTCACACTTTCCACTTTCCCACTTTTACACTTTCCCACATTTAATAATAATTGCGTATTCAAATCTCCACAATAATGTGTGAGTAGGTACAACCAGTACGAAAGTTATGTTGGTGGTAATGGCTATAAGACTTGTCCCATAGTCTACACAGCCACTACGTCTATAAGTTTACCGTTACCGTTACAGCCTATTAAAGTCCACTGCGAAACATAGGCCTCCCCCATACAATCACAATGTGACACATAAAACTCATGCCTCATAGAGGGGATATTTGCCATAGTGGCTACGCTTGGCAAGCGGGTTGGCAACCGCATTTTTTTTAATTTTTAGTCTTTATTAGGAAGACGCTGCTGCACATCTCCTGATTTGTTTCCATCTGTTGCCTCTTATGAAACCCACGCGATGATATGGGCTAGTGGATATTCTTACACCGCTACAACACGGTAAGTTTCTATAAGTTTATCTTCATTAAATATGAGAGAGTTACGCTTAAATTTCTACATAAAATTAGTCGCTATATTATGAACTTTAAGGAAAATGTTTAATACTTTCTTTAAGTAGCGTTATTTTTTATAGGATAAGGGTGACAAACGAGCACACAGTCCACCTGCTGGTAAGTGGTTACTGTGGCCCATAGACATCTGCATCTTTCCTCGATTACGAATCAAAATGCAGATGCGTTGTCACCCCGTGAGGACTAAGATGTAATGCTTCGTTTCCAGTAAAAAGGGTCTCCGGTTCTCTACACTCACCATACGAAACACAGCAACGTTAAGCTGCTATTTTACGCTGGTATTTTGTGAGAGCGTGGTCCTTCCCCGCCGAGCCGACCCATTCGTGCTACAACTATACTACTAATACAGTTGCAGCATGGCTCTACTGGTAAGTCCCACGCTGCAGCAAAATTATGGTCGTAGCACGAATGGATCGGCTCGACCAGGACAGGACCACGCTCTCACAGACTACCAGTGTAAAATAACAGCTTAATGCTGCTGTGTTTCGTATGGTGAGTGTAGAGAACCGGAGACCCTTTTACGGGAAACGGGGCATTCCATCTTAGTGTTATAACCATAGATATAGTATAGTATAGATTGGCAATGAATTGATTAGGGCGAGAACAAAATCAAAATACAATAGTGTGCGTGTAATGTGCACGTGTGGGTGACAAATAGTGCTACACCAGGCATTGCCTGCCTCAACCATAATTATCGATACCGATTGCAGTATATTTGTGTCTTCTGATTTGACGCAGATGATGTAATTGAATATTTTTACCCAACTACGGATAAGCCAAAAGGATGGTTACAATTATAGAACGCTATGTATGTATGTATGTTCATCTGTTCCCTCAGATCTTCTAAACTACTCATCGTATATTGACAAATTAGATATCTTTAAAAGCATTGTGCCCTTTCGTGGGTTTTAAGTAAGCTGCATGAAGTCACATAAAAACTAACATGGCGGCTTATTGTGGACATAATGAAACATTCAAATACATATTATTGTTTGTATTTTTTAATATTAAAAAAAATATATATAAGAAAAACAAACTAAAACCTTAAATTATCATACAGTCCTGCTCCTTATGGTATTGTGCCAAGAACGCTGGATGCGTTTTCTCGTTGAATGACTATACTAATTAAATAAATATTGAAATATCGTGTCTGCAATCCAATAAAAGGTGTAATTCAGAATATTGTTGACATTCCGAAAATACATGTTATAAAAAATGTTAAATTTATTAGGATTTATTAGTTAAAATATTTTTATAAAACTATCCAACGCACTTACAGTCAACCTGACGATGGTAAGTGGCTACTGCAGCCCATGGAAACTTGCAGCTAACTTCAAACTATAACTCAGTCCGTACAAGATCGTTGTTACCTATACGGACTGAGACTGATGGAATGCCTTACAGCCTGTATTTATACCGGTACTAGGTAAGAGGGGTAATACCTACCCAGACGACCCCCCAGATAGAAACAGGGTCCTACCACTTAGTTTATACATAAACTTTAAAAATTGTTAATATAAATTCACTGAAAGAAACGCTCTTAAAAAAATGATATGCGTGTTATCATGTGTACATAAATAAAAAGTTAGTAAGTAAAACCAAATCGCGATAGGAAATGTATTAAACAAGACTACCATGTCAATTTTTAGAAAATTGCGAAACATTTTCAGATACCCATTGCTATTCAGGTACATATCTATAATAAATAAATTATAATATTCTTATAATAAAATAAGCTTCAATAATATGTAATTTTATTAATAAGTGTTTATGGTTGGATGTGTTATAGTTTTTCCCTTAATGCACCTCTATGTTACTGTTACAGCCTATTAAAGTCCACTGCTGAACATAGGCTTCCCCCATAGATTGCTCATAGTTGCTACGCTTGGCAAGCGGGTTGGCAACCGCAGTTTTTGTATTTTTGAAGTTATACTTCTTTTGGGGCGTTTGGGAAAAATGGTGAGAGTGATTTTTTTACGATGCGCGCGCACACTGACAGCTAAAAACGACACCATGAAGTTGTTACGATGCGCGCGCACACTGACACCTCAAAGCGACAACTTCAGTGGGTAACTGTCTCTCAAGTTTTCGTGGGAGCTGATAACTATATTTAAGGTAGTTATTTTTAGTTATTTTTGTTTTGTTACGCTAAAGAAGTATAACTTCCTAAGTGCGTACATAAGTACGTACACACGTTTTTTTTTGTCGTTATAAGGAAGCCGCTGCTGCCCATCTCCTAATTTGTTTCCCTCTGTCGCCTCTTACGACACCCACGGGATGATATGGGGTAGTGGATATATTCTTACACCGCCACTACACAGTGGGCACCTCTATGAGAAAACATTTTTCTTCAAAGTACTTGCTGCATATAGTCGACTATTTTCTTTTGAGAACCAATTCTTCTCTATTTATAATTTTCAACCATTTTTGTCTAATATCAATATTTTGTGAAAATCTGTCACAGCATCCACATACTATCAGGTGAACTGTGTGCTCGTTTGTCACCCTAATTCTATTAAAAAATAATTTTTCATACGTTTAGAAGAATATTTAACTACGGTAACCTAAAAATTAAAAAAATATTACTAAGTTGAATAAGGCTGCATACAAGTATATTATACCTTTGCTTGTTAAGAACATTTCGATAAGACATTATCGATAATGTCAATCTCTAAAAAAATAAGGGTAAAATTAGAAGAATTTCACGAATTTGTAATTATTTTAAATTCAATTGCTTTGCATTGAGATGATTATTATTATAAAATGTGATAATTTTTCCTATTAATTGAAGTAGAAATTGTTTTTACCTGCTCTAAAAGACAGCATTTAGACAGCTAAACATTTCAATCGTACCTACGAGTAAAATGTATAATAATGTGGTGTTTCTTTCTGAGGTGAGTTATATTTAGGTACTACGCACCTAGTCATAATTAACTACGTCTATTAAACATAAATTTTCACTTTAAAACCGGCGATTTTGCAAATACAAGCGGGATTTGTTTTGTTCACGAATGACACCAGGCTGATACAGGCTGATAGCGTGTACGTGAATGGTCTAGTCTATCTTTCTCGTTCTAACATACGCGTAAATTATGTTCTTGCTCTTTTGCATTGCCAATCTATTGTAACGTTAGTTAGTTACTAAATCTATGATTATAACGCATCTGCATTTTGATTCTTATGCGATGATGTATATATCTATGGGCCACAGCATCCATCCTTACCTACCTTACTTACGATCAGGTGGACTGTTTGCTCGTTTGTCAGCCTTATTCTATTCCTTATTATATTCCAAATTCTATAAAAAAAAATTGTCTTGTCTTAAGTGTTGGTTAAAAATAGATAGCAAAAATATTTAAGGTGAAATAACCATCTTCATCATCATCATCACCATAAAATTCTTTGTTTCTTATCAGCCCGTAAAAGTCCACGGGCATGGGCTTTGAGAGTTTGCCTATCGTCTCGCTTGGACGCTGCTACCAAAAGCTGGTCTGTGTATTTTAGGTCTGAAGTAAACGCCTCTTTCATTGGGATATACTGGTACTACGAAGTACATTATACTTAAATTTTATACGGCACCATGAAACCGTCATAAATAATCATTTAAGAAATACTTTGAGAACATGCGGATTACGTCAACAGCAAGTTTGACCTAAAACCGTTTTGAGGGAAAAGGGAGACCTTCATATAAAGAGTGATTAAAGATTGAAGCTGACCTCTGACTTGGTATCTGGTAAAATTTTAAATAATAAATATATAATGCGTATATTAGTGAGTAGGTACATAGTTTGCATTTAAATATTTAATGTTAATATCCTCAATGTGCTTAAAAATACAGTGTCTACGTTTCGATTTGGCGCCGTGGGCGGAGTCGAACTATAAAAGCGAAGTGTCAGTGGCGCCAAAGCTTTCCGCTTTGACTTTTTACTTTTTAAGTTTTTTTTTAGGGACGCCCCGCGGCAAAGGCGTTGGAGCGAGCGGCTTGAAAGCCATGGATAATTTAATTAGTTAATTTGTGACATGGATTTTGGCGCGTAGGTACACTGGCGAACATTGATATGAATTAAGAACTAATATTGTAAAAATCGTGGTAGTGTAGCAGAATCCACTATTTAATTTATTTTTTAATTATCACCGTGGGTATCGTAAGAGGCGTCAAAGGAAAATGAAATAGGTGATTTTCAACAGCATTTTCCTGATAAGTAGGTACTTAAAAATAATCAAAAAATCGGTTTCTATCTGCTAAGTGTGGCAACTGTGGCAAATATATCACCCCTAGAATACAATCTATAGGGGAGTTCCATGTTCAGTAATTTTAAGTGGAGTATACAGCTGTTTTAACAAAATAAAAGTATCGCTTAATACAATTGCGTTTGAAAATTTTAAGATCGCCTGCATTATGAAAAGTGCAGGCTAAACTACAGATTAAACTAACCTAGTTTAGCTTAGCTCTGGTAGGATTTTAGCCAACAGTCCCAGAAGGTAAGTTATGTTTTTCTTATGTATGTGTATTGTACCTACCTATATTTAATGTTCGTCATTTGAAACCGGTAAACCACTATAATAATAATAATAAATCATTTATTCTGGACCAAACATATATCAGTACAACCTCTGACTGCTGCCCGTTGCCGATCTGATTGTAACACCTGGCCTAAGCGTGATGGTTATAACGCCATCTATCGGTAGCCATGAGATCTTTTTGACTTTTCCCACAGTCGTGTCTTACGACACCCACGGGAAGAAATGCTGTGAGGATATACCACGTACATTGCCATCACACAGCATTTTATATCGATTTACTTAAACTACCTTTAATTGACACCGCCAACCACAGAGCTAACCCCACAACCTCAACCAAAGTAAGTTTTTCGTCCCTTCATATCAAACGAACAAAGTTACAGGGCAACGTGGATGCCGCATCGTGGTTCGGGAAGCGCGCCTCCTCTATGTTTTCCACTGGTCCGCTGCGCTCACTTACTTGATTAGAATTTTAGTTTTTTATAAAACTGAAGTGACAAGCGAAGTTACAGTCCACCTGAAGGTAAGTGGCTACTGTGGCCCGCAGACATCTCCATGGACACTTGCAGCCATCTTCGAACAAAGAGGGCTACAGACGCCCTCTGAGGACTAATATGGAATGCCTCACAGCCTTACTGGCTCTCTATACCCTTAAGATCGGAACACAACAGTGCAAACACTGCTATTTGGCGGCAGAATAGACAAGATAATAGATAATAAGCAAGAGGGTGATATCTACCCAGACGGACTCCTAAACAGAAAACAAGTCCTACCTCAAACAGAAAATAAGTCCTAGATGGCAACTCGCACTGTATAAACGTAACAAAAGACTATCCACTCTTGCCTTGAAGGCATCCAGATTGTAATCGAATGGAAAGACTCGTCTTACTTATATTTACTTTTGTTGACAACAAACGTAAAATAGATGAGACCGCTATGCGATCACCAATCCCGAAAAGCGTGGTAATTATGACAAATCCTCCATAGAAAGGCAGAGACCAAGACCAAGGGTGGATTTTACGCTCTGATGATGGAGAAGATTATTATGACTAATATGGTATTATTTAGAAACTTATGGTTTGCTTTTAAAAAAGGACAAACTCTGCGCGCTGCCGCCTACAATTAGAACGAACCTCTGAAATACGTAAAACTTCTAATAACTATAATTATATGAGATTTTATTAAAAACAAAAAGTTGTTTTACAAAGCACGCGCCGCGGCGCCTGCGGCTGCGGCTGTTACTGAGTTAAAGATGGCGCCACCAGTATAGAATTTAGCGGCAACCAAGCCAAAATGGCCTAATTTATTTTTATTGTTTTAATAATTCTGCATTGTAATCTAATATATAAAAATGAATGTTTGTTTGTTCATATTTTATGGGCTGCCATACCGTCCTTCGGATTGCGTTAAAAAATTGTCAACTTATTGCTTGCACTTGCGCGAAGGTTATAGGCATAGTACAATTAACTTACAGTAGGTGGCGCGCGTATCGTACCGACAAATTTATTTGAAAGTTATATATCATCGTTATTCATCATCATCATCATCATTACAGCCCTTCACAAGTCCATTGCTGAATATAGGCCTCCCCCAAGGAATGCCACATAGCACGTTCCTGAGCCAGGTTTTAAACGTACAAGTACGAAATTATAATCAAATAGTGGAATTGCGAAGGTATCGTTCATTACGTCATCTTACCACATATCTATACTCATGTGCTCTTGCTGTGGGGCATCACCATCGATTATGATTACTATTGTATGTGTATTCTTTTACGTGGTAGAGTCATACTGCAGTTTTATTGTAGTGGCTCTCACAAAATACCAGCATGAATTCGCAGATTAATGCTGCTATTTCGTATGGTGAGTATAGAGAACCAGGGACACCTTTTTACTGGAAACAAGGCATTCCATCTTAGTCCTCAGGGGTGAACAGCGCATTTGCATTAGGATTCTTAATCGAGGATAGATGTAGATGTCTATGGACCACAGCATCCACTTACCATCAGGTGGACTGTGTGCTCCTTTCATATGGTGAATGTAGGGAACCGGAAAAATTCCATCATAGTGCTCATGGGTGACAACGTGATAAGCGGTGATTCAAACCTGCGCCTAGAAATGGAGGTAAAAGCCGTTAGTCCTGCGCCTAATCTCTCCGGTCATGTCGGATTGCAGTCTCATCGAACTATGAGAGTGAGGGAATAGGAATTGCACCTGTGCTTGTGTATACACTCGTGCTAAATAAATCCTGTTCTGCGCAGATGGCTAGTCTCTGTTGAGTCTGAGCGAAGTTCTGTCTGTTTTAGAGCAAAGTTTTAAATTTCTTATCAGTATTGTAAATTTGGAAACACACACACACACATACATAAACACACACTCACACTTAAAACAAAATACTTGATTGTTACTTCTGCATGCACCCCAAAAATTATCAAATAATTTTCTTTGAGTATTATAACTGTTATTAGTTAAATATGGAAACGCACTGGAAAATTGTTTTGACATAAATTAATTAGGCTAAGAAACATGGAAGAAGGCGCTGAATCTTGACATATAGGTTCTTACCTAGTTTAGGATTAAGAGGCTTCATAGGCTATTTGTATTTTGTAACCTCGTATTATGTCAATAATGATTATTATTATTATTAAAAATTACTTACTGACTGAATAAGTGTGCTTTTTATAAGAAAATTCCTACGCATACCCGCCGCGCGGTGGCAAGAATGGGTTATGTCGATTCGCACCAGCTAAAACCCCATGGTGTTCCGACTTCGCCAAATGTAGGCCACGAGAATGATTTAGTTTTGGAACGCACTGTTACCAACCTAGACGTACGAGTTTATGGATCTCTCAAGAACCGTGTAGGGGCGGTGTAAGAATATCCACTACCCCATATCGTCCCGCGGGTATCGTAAGAGACGACAGAGGGAAACAAATCAGGAGATGGGCAGCAGCGTCTTCCTAATAACGACAAAAAATAAAAAACTGCGGTTGCCAACCCGCTTGCCAAATGTACTATAGAGTGAAATCTGTCTTTCTTATACACTCTCCAGTTTAGTTTAGTTTTTTTTTATAACGTTACCTCCACACTAGGATTTGCTCCTGAATCGTGGGGGCAGTTTACATACATAAATTTCACAAGGACAAACATCCAGACCCGGAACAATTATTTGTAGGCCATACAAATACTTGTTCCGTGCGGGATTCGAACCCGCGGCCCTTAGTGCAGACACTCATTGCTAAGCCACTGCGCCACGGAGCCGTCAAAGTTATTACAACGATGTAATATCTAGAGTTGAAAAGAAGTAAAGTTTCAGCCTGTATACGTTTCAGTACTAGGAATAGACCTCCTCTCATTTCTGAGAGAGTTTTTGAGCAGCAAGTCCACAGCGCTGCTTCAGTGCGTTTTGGCAGACATCACGTATACTCGAAATGTTTTATTTCTCAGACGAGCAAGTTTCCTCATGATATTTTTCCTTCACTGTCAAGTACTTTTAATCAACAATTTCATTGGTGTCTTTGAAATTGTTAGTGCTTGAGCCGCCACGGCTATTAACGATGCAGTTAAGTTTGTTATTAGGTTTAAACTTTGAGAAAGGACAATCTTTCAAATCCTCGGAAATAAATGATTAAAATAAAACACTACAACCTAATATTCCGAGTATAGACTAAATCTCCACAGACATATCATTACTGGCGTCGAGCACGCAATTTCTTCCTAAAAAAGGTTGCTTCAAATCTCTAATTTACCGAAAAAACTATATCATTCACGAACGACCCTTCTCTGTTTTTTTTTCTCTTAATCAGGTTTCCTAACGCGTGACTTTTGACTGACTGTTTTGGCTTAAGGGCAATCTCCTATCCCGAACGCAACCGCAGAATAAAAAAAATAAACAAAAGATGGCGCCCAGCGCCACGTTCGCGTGCTCGACTTTTCGGCGGGATGAGCTTTAGAAAAAAACATTTAAGACTGTTACCTGTGACGTCGGCTAGAAACAAAGTAGATAATAAGGAGAAATGGGACCGGAATCGACGAGGATCATATTTTTTGCTGGCCGCGAAATTTTTCTTTCATAATAATTTTACATTTGTAGTTTAATGGAACAATAATAATTTTGTACACCAAAGTTAATAAACTACCGTTAGCTTAGGACCACGTGGTTTAAAGGTTTGAGTTCCTGCGCTAAGAGACTGGCTCTTAGAATCCCAGACAAAGAAATAGTTCATCATTTCTACCTTCAAAATTTGTTCAAGCATAAAATCCATACTTATTGCAGAAATAAGTACACCATCCTGGATTCAAATCCAGAATCCAGGTTATCAGATCTGGACCTTGTAGTGAATGCTTTGGTCAATAAACAACCAAATCTATCCTCGATTAAAAATCAAATGCTTAATCTACATTCAAGATATCTGATGTGTTGTCTATCCTGAAAACTAAGATGGAATGCATCGTTACCAGTAAAAAGATTCTCTGATTCTATTTGACGATTTAATTCTATTTTCATAAAGAATAAGAGTGACAAACAAGCAGACAGTTCACCCGATGGTAAGTGGATGTTGTGACCCATATACGCCTATCTATTCTCGATTAAGAATCAAAATGTAGATGCATTGTCTATCACCCTTGAAAATGCCTCGTTACCAGTAAACAGGGTTGAGGTTCTCTACACTCACCATACGAAACACAGCAGCATTATCCTGCATTTTTTTTGCCCGGTGAAGAATCTGATGGTACCTAGACGAGTTCATGGACAAAAGGGTCGATGAATGTATAAAAATATACTGTATGAGGATCGCTAGCATAGTGGCGCGCGGCGCGACTAGCGGTGGATTCAATGCCGGCTCGGAACAAATATTTTTATGGCCTACCTATAATTACGTCGGTTCTGAGTGTTTTATGTGCAATTTACACATGTATAACGCCTCCTCGTACAGGAGCAGTTCCTAGCGTAGTGGTGAGCTTTAAAAAAAACAATTTAAACGATAATATTACGGAAAGATGTATCTACTATACTTACTACTAAAATTAATGTTAATCTTTTCTTTTTTTTAAAAAAAAAACGTTACCCCACGCTAGGATTTTCTCCTGTATCGTGGAGGCAGTTTACAAACATAAATTGAACAAGGACAAACATCCAGACCCGGAACAATTATTTGTAGGCCATACAAATACTTGTTCCGTGCGGGATTCGAACCCGCGGCCCCAGCGTTGCAACTCATTGCTAAGCCACTGCGCCACGGAGCCGTCCATGTTCTTTATCTATACTATTATATTTCGTTATAAAGTACGTTAGTTTACGAGAGCCATGGTAACTCAGGGGCTAAGCGCTCGCTGTAAATTTCACAATACGCGAGCAACCCGGGTCGATCCCCGCCGGCACTTTTAAGTGCTGATTTACCACGTGCTCGGCGGTGAAGGAAAACGTCGTGAGGAAACCTGCATGTGTGAAAAATAAGAAAAAAATATTTTGAAGACGTGAAGTTTGCCAACACGCGTTAGGGCAGCGCGACGGACATTTCCTTGCCCTAAAACCCTCTCTGAAATGAGAGGAGGTCTGTGCTCAACCGTGGGACGTATATAGGTTGTAACTTTACTTTACTTTACTTTTATAAAGTACGTTAATTTATAACATCAGCTCTTGGATAGTAAACAATGTTATTGCAGAGGTTAGAAACGACAGGTAATTGTAAGTTAATAAAATCAATAAACCTCAACTTTGGGCGTTTTGTCAAGTTTAAAGCCCATATTTGTTACAAATTAATTACAAATGGTAAAATTAAAAATGTTGTACAACCGACTTCAATATACGAGGGTGACACTGAAAGTTCTTAGAAAATCAAAAACTGAACAAACTAGCAAGTTATTAGTTTTATTATATCTTTTCAAAATAGTGTCCAGTTACATCAATACATCGCTGCATCCGATGGAACCACTGAGAAAAGCACGTTGTCCACTCGTCCTTAGGGGTCTCTTCGACGGCATTTTGAAACGCAGCCACTGCTTCCTCGGCGTCCATAAAACGTTTTCCTCGAAGTTTTTCTTTTATTTTCGGAAATAAATAAAAATCGCAAGGTGCGAGGTCGGGGCTATAGGGCGGGTGACCCAGGAATTCTACGTCTGACGTCGCCAAGTAGTCGATTGTTTGCTTGTCAGTGTGCGACGAGGCGTCGTCGTGGTGAAGGAGGATCCTACTGCGAGGTCGTTTCTCCCGAACTTTTTGTGTGGCAAACAATTGTTAGTGTACCACTCTGCAATAACTACGCTGCAGTAAAAACGTGGTAGACCCATGCTGCAGCTATATTAATAGTATAGTTGTAGCACGAATGGGTCGGCTCGACCGGGGAAGGACCACGCTCTCACAGAATACCAGCGTAAAATAGCAGCTTAATGCTGCTGTGTTTCGTATGGTGAGTGTAGAGAACCGGAGACACTTTTTACTGGAAAAGAGGCGTTCTATCTTAGTCCTCACGGCTGACAACGCATCTGCATTTAAATTCGCAAACGAAGATAGATGTAGATGTCTATGGGCCAGAGCAACCACTTACCATCAGGTGCACTGTGTGCTCGTTTGTCACCCTTACTCTATAAAAAAAAACTGTTTTTCGATCCTCTACAACAATTGTTGCGTAAGGACCTGTCCTTCCGAAGAACGAGGCCACCATCTTTTTTCCCACGCTTCGACCTCTCTTCACTTTAGTTGGCAACTCCTCGGAATGAAACACCCAGACAGCAGACTGTCTCTTAGTTTCAGGATCATAACAATAAATCCAGCTTTCGTCACCCGTAAGTATGTCGAACACAGCATTTGAATCACCTCCGTTAAATCTTTGAACCATTTCACGACACCAATCAACACGACAGAGTTTTTGGGCCTCTGTCAAATTATGAGGTGTCCACCGGGCACAAAGCTTCCTGACCGCTAAATATTCATGGAGGATTTTGTGCACTTGACTCATACCGATGCCTAAGCTTGTTCGAATCTGCTGATAAGTCACTCTTTTGTCAGTCTATCATACGCCGCACAACACTGATGTTATCTTCAGTCGTCGCCGTAGAAGGCCGTCCCTCACGCAGATCATCGGTGAGATTAGTGCGACCACGTTTAAACTCATTAAACCAGTTGTAAACAGTGGCACGAGATGGTGCTTCATCGTGAAAGGCCAATCGAAGTCTTAACTTTCTTGTTGACTTAAATGACATCGAAAGTCATAAAAAATCTTTGTACGAAAATTTTCTCGCGTTAAATTCATGCTGACGTGACACAGACAATTTTCAATTTGCCGCCAAATCGTAAACAAAAGACAAATTAATAAAATACATACACAATAATATTGAACAAAGAGTTCCATTTTCAAAATGTGAACTTATTTTTTTATTATATTACAAGTGGCCAGTTCTAAAAACTTTCAGTGTCGCCCTCGTAAATATAATGACAACATCAATTAAAGATAACTCAAAAAATAATGTGGGTCCATATGAGAAGTACCAGCTTTCAAATAAAAAAGAATCATCACCTCCTCCTTTTTTTGAAGTCGGTTAAAAAACTACATTTTTGCCCAGGTGAGTTTCTATATGTTATATTTAGCAGTTTATGCAGTATTTGCAATCTTTTATTCCTACTTTTTGGCTTCTATATCTTTTTGTTGACATTTCGCTGACTTGCACCAAATATTATGTCTACGACATTTCTGATACGTACCGCAAAATATAGGAACTCCACAGACTTAGTCTTACTCTTGGTGAATGAGTTTTCGTTGGTTAAACGATGTTGACAACGAAGCGAAAAAATTATTTTAATTAGAATACTAGAATTCAGGAATCCATTCTGCTAAGTGACTTATCTATCCATCGCCACTGCTGCTGAGGTGAATGGAACAACTGACGCCTACGAAAATATAGCGAGCAAAGTTGTAGGGAAAAGGCTTAAACTACGTATCTGTCTGCAGGAAATCTTTTTTTTCTTCTTCGTCAACTCATAAAATCCATTGCTATTCATGGGTCTCTCCCGTTGTGAGGAGAATTTATTTGCCTTTTATAGGCAATCGCAGTACCAGATGTCCCAGGTCCACGGTCTGGGTATTTTACATGATTACACCGCTATCTATTGGAAGGATGCATGAGATGTTTTTAAAATTTCTCATCGTCGCCTCTTACGACACCCACGGGATGAAAAGGGGGTGATGGACTATCTTACACCACCATCACGTCAACGGCTGTAGGAAATCAAAGAAGTATTAATAGACTGTTAGCAAGAGCTAGTTAGATTTCATACTACTGTGAGAGGACATACATAGATACAGCGTTTACAGCAAAGGATTATATGGACGGTACACCGGTTAAACAAAATAAGATAGGTACTTGTAATTTCGTCTTTGGTCTATGTGACTTCCTTTTATTGTTCTGATATTATATTCATGTATAATAGGAATGGAATATCAGTTGAAATATTTTTATAGATTAATAGTGATAAACAAGCACACAGTTCCCCTGATGGTAAGTGGATACTGTAGCCCGTAGACATCTACATGTATCCTAAACTGAACATAATGATTACCTAGTTACCTACATTCTTTGTTAAGACGTATAGTGGATAAGACGTTTGTACAGTGTTTGCCGATTAAATCTGTTTTTATATTACAAATCAGCTTTTTTTGCCGATTTTTAGTGCAATCTTGTTCTACGTATACTTTACATAACTTTTTCAAATCACCAATTAAATAAATAATAATAGGTCGGGGAAGTTTCTTCGTATTTTGTTTGTATAAAATTGAAGAAAAATCTCTTTGGTTGTACTGCTTGTATCTGGCTGGTTTTAATATCAATACATATAGGACATTAAGAAAAAGAAAAATAAAAAGTAAAAAATACTTTACCGCCATTTTTCAATTGTTCTTCTGTCCGCCAAAATGAGTGAATCCAATGAAGAAATTCGTTACATTCTGAAGTTTTATTACAATAATTTAAAAATAAAAATGTTGTACAACCGACTTCAATATAAATTATTAAGAGTAACTCAAAACTATTTGGGTAGTGTTAGATAACATTAAGAGAGCACTGTCAAAACTACTTGTCGCATTTTTTTATCAAAAATTCCAAGATTTCTACAGCAACGGTATTATGTTACTACCTACAAGATGGCAATAAGTTACATATATATTATAATTAAATGTACTAAAATAAAAATTTATTTACGTCGTAGAGCCACGCTGCAACTATATTATGGTTGTAGCGCGAATGAAATCGGCTCGACCGGGTTAGGACCACGCTCTCACAGAATACCAGCGTAAAATAGTGGCTTAATGCTGCTGTGTTTCGTATGGTGAGTGTAGAGAACCGGAGACCCTTTTTACTGGAAAAGAGGCATTCCATCATGGTCATCAAGGGTGACAACGCATCTGCATTTTGATTCTTTATTGAGGATAAATGTAGATGTGTATGGGCCACAGTACCCATTTACCATCAGGTGGACTGTGTGTTCGTTTGTCACCATATGCTTTAAAAAATATGTTCTGAATTTGTATATAAAATACCAAAAAACTTTTCCCCGATCTATTATTAGCTCAAAGGCGCCTTTAGTATTTTAATAGCAAAAATTTTTTTACACTAAACGCCCTAAGTTCGCATTAGGAGCAAGCATGCTTTTTAAGTTAAAATAACGCATAATTTGCATTTGGCAGCTCCAAAATTAGTTTATGGCACTATAGGAATTTTTAATATGAATCCGCCGACATTTTTAACGCCATCATGACATTATTAATTATTTATTTATTTCGAGCCTTTCAAAAGTTCACAGTCCTACAAATAGACTGCCTCACAGGGGCAATATTTACCTTTTTTGCTTGGCAGGCGGTTGTCAATCGTAGTTTTAATTGTTTTGAGTTCTTATCTGGAGATGCTGCTGCTGAGTTCAATAAAAGCTCTATCGAGCTAACACTGTCAAATGTAAGAAGATAAAACTTTTACAATAGATGCTATAAATGTTCTTTGTTTCCGAATCAGCAGATAATTATTGAGCGAGACTGTTCAATTGGCAAGGTTACGACTGATTACCTCGGGCTGGCCCGAGTTGACGGGCGGCCGAGTTGACACGTGGGTTCCTGTTAGTTCACCGTAACTCCAGCACTAGTTATCATAGGCTCGAAAAACAGCCCTACTGCAACGACTCGGAGAGATCGTTCACTCAAAAATTCCTTCACCCAACTGATTAGACCAGGGGATAAGCCGTACACTGAAAGAAAGCGTGCCTAAAAGGCTAGCTAGCGTGCCATACCTGTCAAAGGCTTACGAGACATCAAGAAAAACAGCAACAAATTGTTTTCAAATCAAGTGATGATGATTAATGATTATTATATTACATAGCAAATATTCGTTTCGTAAACTTTAAAAACTAATAGTTAGGGATGTATGAATACTAAGTCTTGAAAGACACACGCTACATAAGCGAGTCGGATCCCATTTGTAATCCCAATTTTTTATGCTGACTAATGATCAGCCCCGGTTTTGCACGACTGTTTTCTAGATCTCGACAACGACGCTACTTACTGGGTCCAATTGTGAATCTAAACTCTGATGATCATTCATACATGCGGCAAGTGATTTTAATTTATATAGATTTACCACTTGTTAAGCGGAAAACCATCGACTATTATATTCAACAAAGCTTTATCTGCTTGGAATAATTCGAAATAATGATGATAATGGCGTGTAGCGGCGGCGTAAAATAAACTACTACCTCCTACCAAATAATATATATTATTATTTAAAAGATCTAAGACCCCATAACATCCCATAAAGTATCGTAAAAGACGACATATGAAAATGAAACAGGAGATAGGCAACAGTATCTTCCTGATAACAAATCAAATTAATAAAAAATTGCAACTTGCTAAGAGAGGTAACTATGGCAAATATTTCCCCTAAGTTCAGCAGTTTACTTTTGATAAGCTGGAATTTATGAAATGATGGATAATATCTTGAGGGATCTGAGAGAAAAACGGATAATACGCGTGTTCGTAATTGATTTATTGGTAGTTGTGATCTAGCGACAAAAGAAAAGGCAGACCGCGGTCGTGCCGCTGTTATTGTACTATTGTAGCAGTGCCCTTTGCGTACGTTCCGTGAAGCAAACCCAGTGTCGATTAAACAAACATAGTTATTATTCCCTGTGAAACCCATACTAAGTCTAAGCATAATTTGGCGGAAATATACCGGCTGAATTTAAGTAGATTTCATAGTGACTTTTCATTTTTTTATATTTTAAAATATACAACGATAGTACGAAATTCCGTTGAACAACAAAAACGTAGTCAAATAATGACTACGTTTTTGTTGTAAGATATCAGATGAAGCTTCCATAAACTTTCATTGATTTAAATAAGTATTACGAACCGGACTAATAAAAATCCCAAAATTCACTAAGTCATAGCACATACCACTTCTTATTATAGTCTTTGCGTTATAGCAAGCTGCGAGTGACAGCTCACGCCTATGAAGTTTCGTATTTTTTTAGATAAAGTGTCATACAGATATTGTTGTACTTCATGGATGGGTACCGCCCACTTACGACAGTGATGTGCCACGCTAAACTATGCTATGCCATAACGAACAACCACAGACTATCAAAAATCGGTTTTGAAATAAATCGAATATATAAAAATTACCTAAATATGTATTGGAATTGGAACTAATCGTTCAACAAATTCTGATTTACGGAAACAAAACTCACATAGACGAATATGCAGTGTCTCCGATGCATGGACGATAAATTATTCGTTGGTCAGCTCAGGCAAAAAAAAATATTCATAAAGCAAATTACGCATTGTGTCAAAAAGACTTTATCATAACTCATAGCGGCCAAAATGGCTACAAAAAAAACTATTTTTTATTTTATCTCATTAAATTTATAAATCAAATTCTCGATTATTTTTATCTTCCGTCCCGATATTTGGCCCATTGGACCTGGCAAAACTAATACACATATAGCAAAAGGCGCTAGCACTCGTACCTTGAAAAGCTGCCGGTGCAGTCTACGCCGTACTGAAAATTACAGATGCTGGCAGCCATTTTATTTGTTTAAATGTCAATATGAATGTTGCAATCAACATGAAATAGAAGATGATTTTTATTTTTTAATTAATACATAGTATAATCTATACATTGAAGTGTCTGTTTGTAATATCAAAATAACATCCTTTTACTAAATACATATGAAAGTATATACGGTATTTATAACAAAAAGACAAAAACAGTTTTTAAAATGTTTCTCTTACTGTCTGTTTGTTCCGGCTTATAACTGGCACTGATAGATAGCTGATATTATAAGGAGTAACACAGGCTAATTTTATTTTAGAAAAAAAAATTGGGATTCCGCGCAAAAAAATTAAAACCCATGAAATCCAATCGTAATAAATACCAAGCGGGCGAGGTCCGCGAACAGCTATTATGTAACTATTATGTCATAATTTCTATTAAACTTTAACTTAATTTTACATGCATTGTAGTTTATAAAGAAATATATGTTTCGGTTTTAATTTTTATATCGATAGCTAATCGATAATTTTTGCTTTGCTTTGTGTATCGTTAATCGCCTTTTTTAAATCGATTTAACAATGGTCCATCTCTAGACACGCCAAAAGTGTAAGCTGTCATCCGCACCATACTATAACGCAAAGACTATAGGTTGTGGTCATAGACTAAATGAATTTATCGACAACGTTTTTGTTTCGCTAATGGCACATCAATAGGGGTGTCTATGGAATGGAAAAACAGCAACAACCTTGTAATAGAAAGAAGGTGAGAATAATACAGCTATCTTATTTTGTACCATGTTAAACGTCATGTGTATAAAGAGTTCAGCTATAAAAATTTTGTTCTTATTTTAGGACTCTCTATATGCTAGTAATTACCATAGACTTAGAATATACTGGACTAAGTATAGTCTGATCCTGATCTGACTTCTGATGGCTAATGGTAATTACTTTGAGAAGAAAAATGAGGAAAAAAATCGTGCTTAGCAGCAGTGTCGCCAGAAAATTATATTTCTTACCTTTTTCATAACTTTTTAACCCATGTAATTTGTATAATTATTACGTAAATACGTTACGTAATTGTGTAACCTTTGGAAAGTTATATTCACCCATTATCAAAACTACTTTATTACATTTGTGGTAATTACAAATTTGAATTTCAAGCTCCGATTCAATTGTTTTCATTCATTTAGTATAGACACATATTATATAGATGATGCTGACAATAGAATGTTGATAATGTTTAAATACCCGTGTATGTATATTTAGCATAATGTATTTGTTATAACTTTATCCTATATTTATACTAAATATTCAAACTCAATAGATTGAGTGCAAGTGTTTTATTTTAACAAATATTGTATATCATGACAGGTGTGAATTAAATAATTCTTTTTCTTTGCAAGTCTTCCATAGATTTTGTATGAGTCGCAACACACATTCGTAAATTCCGTACGGAACGCGCTCAGTGTTCGTCGCACGACCGAAGCGAGTATTTGTGTTTATGTATGTTTTTGCATTTAATCTTATATGTGTATAGCTTTTCGTAACCTTTCATCTTATTTTGTTTAATAATTCGTCAAAAGAGTTTGCAGACATCCATATTTCAAAAAAATATCTCTGGATAGATAGATCTTTTTACATAATATTGACTATATTATATTGAAATTTCTATGAGAATATAATTAATATGAGAAAATATTATATTGAAATTCCGAACGCAGCAAGTCCATATAAAATCTATGACCCGTCACACACGAACGTTAGTTTTCCGTTCAAAATTTTGCGGACAAAACGGGATTCCGTATGTGTGCGGCCGATACGTTCGGAATTCCGAAACGTAATCCCGAAACGGAATTCCGTATGTATGTAGCAGTGTCATATTATTTATTTTAAGTTTTCTTTTAATATTCTGATTACATTCCTAATTTATTATAGTATATATTAATAATATTTATTTGTATTTTCATATTATCACTCATTTAGCGACAATTTCTTAGTATTACAAAATAGTCTAACGTAGCGTTAGACTCTCGTAGTCGCCATGTCTAATCCATCTATTCCGCCTAAGCCACCGGATCCGAATTGTTCCAATCCTAACATTATTTCCTCTCCAGCTGCTTATGTTGAAATTCAAAATGACTCAGAAGGTTCATTTAAAAAACCATGGCAGTCATTATCTCAAGAAATTTTTGATGACAACTTCAAAATTATTTCCAATAAAAAGAAAACGAAACATAAAACGAAGGAAAGGAAGAAAGAAGAACATGCTAATCGGGTTGGTTTAAATAGAAAAATTTCAGTTTTATCCACCAATTCCTCATTCTCAGAATCGGACTGCGATACTGGTAATATTTTAACATCTAAAATTAAAATTATGGGAGCCAACTCTAACCAAGGCATCAGGACAATCATCAATCAATATCAGGACAAAGTGTTTATGAATCTCCCATGTCTTTATCATCCAATATTGCTTGTACTCAATCATCTGAAATCCCTCTTTCACAATCATCTGACATTCCTCTACCACAAACACTAAATTCTGCCTATAGTCAAATCTCTTCTAAATCTCTTAACACACATATAAATAGCGAAAATGCAAAAAAATTAAACTATTTGATACTTCACAAAATGGTTTTAGGAAGAGACGGTCAACTACACTTGCAGTATATAAAAATATATACAAAAAGTACTTCATATTCTAAATGAAAAGAAATCATATCAAGAAGACATATCTAATGATATACCTATGGCGGTATATCATTATATATGTCCAAAGCCTATGATAGAGTACAATGCCCAATACTGTTACAGAAGTTATATGACATCGGTATACGTGATACGGCATACAAATGGTTTAAATCTTATCTAGAAAACCGAAAACAATATGTAGAGATAGTGCATTATAACCATGACACTGGCGAAATCTGCAACGTTAGATCTGAAGCAATCCACACTACTTGCTCCATCCCTCAAGGCAGCGTTTTGGGATGTTTGCTATTTATAATTTACATAATAAAACTACCTAGGGTATTGAGTGAAACCTCTGTTATATTTGCAGATGACATCTCTATTCTTATTTCACATACAAAAGACCAGAACTTAAATAATAAATTGAATCATGTATTGAGCCAGGTCACAAATTGGCTGACACATCACAACCTAGAGATCAATTTTAATAAAACCAAAATTATGCAATTCTGACCAGTTCAAAAATCACCTCTAAGTGTCGCTTTTAATTATAATAAAACACCTATAGGAACTGTTGAAAACTTCAACTTGCTAGGCCTGGAAATTGACTGCCATATAAACTGGAAAGCCCATATAAATAAAGTAAAAAGTAGGCTATCCAGGTTCACATACGCATTACGTGAAATAAAGAAAACCACAGATGTCCCCAGCGCTCTATCGGCATATTACGCACACACATCTTCGTGACTATCATACGGTGTCATATTGTGGGGAAATAGTACTGATGCGCAGCAATTATTGAAAACCCAAAAAAAAATTATAAGAATTTGGCAAATATAAAAATTCCAGAAAGTTGTAGGCCTCATTTTATAAAGTTTAAAATTTTGACTTTGACATCTATTTATATTTGGGAAACATGCAAATTTGTAAAAAAACACCCAGAACTATTTACCAAATTAAGTGAAACTTATTACTAATACTTAATTAGACCTCATAAAAATAGGCTAATATTGCCGAAATCTACACTCGCATTACATAGTTCTAGTCCCTACTGTATGACAGTAAAAATTTTCAATAACTTTAAATGAATATTTTGATACAAATGTTATTTAATTTGTGTAGGTAACTTCGGCCTGACTATTTTATTTAATTATTCTTCAATAATTATTGTTTTATTTAATTTACTATATAATTTTATTCTATATAATTTTCTTTTTTAATTATTATTATTATTATTGTTCTTTGTTTAATTGACATTGTGATTATTAACTGAATTGAATTTATAGAATATTCAATAATTTATCTAATATTGTATAGGTACCTAATTTAAAAATGTAACTTAATAATGTATGTAATCTAATAGTGTAACTTAATAACGTAAATCTAATAATGTAATTTAATAATAATTTATATTAATAATATTAATTAATAATTTAATTTATTATAATTGCTATTCCCAAACCGGGTTCAAATGCGGACTATTTTAAAACATCACATCTATTTTTACCATTTGATTGCAATAAAGATTATGATTATGATTATGAAAAAAATAGATTCACAAAGATTTCAATCTCTTCGCCCTTATAATTCAAAAGATTCAGGTCCTTTTATCGTCCATGTTCAAGTAAAAGAAGATTCTCCTAATTCTGGTAAAACTTTAAATAATAAGTGTAAGCCATCCCTCCTTGGTGGGATTCTGAATGTACTGAGGCCATTGGTAATAGAAAAAAAAGCTGAAAAACAATATAAATTAGACATGATTTCGGAAAACTATTCATACCTTCAACGTATACAAGAAGTGACTAAAAATACTCTTCACACAAAAAAAAAACAAGTTGGCATGCCTTTTGTTCCTCAATATCTCCCTTCATCAGTTGTTTGGCGCAATATAAGAAAATTTCGCTGTTGTTTTTCATCTTGTTCTTACAGTGCTGCCATTCCCCCTCAATCAATAAATTATTTTCTAGACAAACTTGCCCCACTTCTGCTCCTTCGAGAGAGGAGCTTCCTCAAAGTATTCCATGTGAATCTTTTTTTGATCCCTTAGAACGTCCATTCTCTCTATATGAATTAAAGCTTGTCTTTTCTTACGTTCACGATTCAGCACCTGATCTAGACGGTATTCCTTATTCATTACTTGCCTAATGTAACGATCAAATTTTAACCTACTATTTAAATATCATTAACGCTTTGTTTGACATAGGCTTTGTTCTTGACTCTTGGCGGACTCAAGTAATTATTCCTATCTTGAAACCTGACAAAAACCCTAACGACGGCTCTTCCTATCGACCGATTGCTCTATCCTCAACTCTAATTAAAACATTTGAACACATGATCAAGAATCGTCTTGAACGGTATGTAGAAAGTCATGGATTGTTATCAAATACTCAATATGGATTCAGAAAAGGTAAAAGCACATATGACAATCTTTTAATCTTCACCACAGATATTAGACTATCATTTTCGAGAAATGAATCGGTCCTTGCTACTTTCCTTGACATTTCTTCTGCTTACGATAATGTCAGACTTAACATCCTTAGAGAAAAGATGTTTAAGCTTAATATATCCAAAAAACTTACAAATTAGATTATCAATTTATTTCTAGATCGATATATACTTAGATATATGTTTTAAAAGGGATTCCACAAGGCTGAGTTTTAAGTCCTTTATTATACAATATTTATACGTCAGATTTAGACCAGTCCACTTCAAAGTGTAGAATTTTGCAATAATATGCTGATGATATCTTAGTTTATGTAAATGATAAATGTATAAAATCCTGTGCTAACGCGATAGAACAAGATCTCCTCCCTATGACCACGTGGTTAGATGATCATGGACTAGAATTTTCCCCAAATAAAAGTAATACAGTAATTTTTTCCCGCAAAAGAGTTTTACCTGAAATACAGGTTCGCCTTTTTAATTATCCGCTCGAAAATATTCAGCAAGTTAAATTCCTTGGTGTAATTCTTGATAATAAATTATCTGGCATGTCTCATATCATTTATACCCAAAAAACTGCGAAAAAAAAATATATAAAACTTCTAAGAGCTTCCTTGTAAGAAGTTCAAATAATACTTCTACTAAGAAGTCGTTTCTTACAAGTATTATTTGACTGGAGGTTGGCAGTAATTGTAAGGCTGCCATAAAAAAAAATAGTCGTTAGTCGATAGTCATCTGCTTTTTTGGATTTGAACGCAAACGGATATTTATCCGATTTCAGATTTCGAAATCGATTTCAAAATCCGTTTTTAAAAATCCGATTTCAGTTGCGCTTAGCCACGTCAATTCGTTTGCGTATTTATATTTCGTTTTATAAATTAACGAAACGACAAACGCAAATGTAATATAGAAACAGATTTGCGCGATTATCCTTTATGCTCAATCTAGGCTTAGGACTAGCAGAAAAGTTTTATAAGAAATTAAAACTTATCCGGTGCATTTTAAAATCGGCATATTTACAATGATTTCTTAATATATTTTTTTTATTTCTTAAATCGGTACTTGTGTTTTGCGCCAAATAAATTGAAGCGTGAGATCGTTTTAAATGAGCTTCTAGATTACCGGTTGTAGATTTATATGATATATTTTGACTAAAATATTTACACACTGCAACTCCAGGAGCATTTTGTGTTTTGTCAAAATGAGTCAATACCTCGCTGTTATGTAAACTTACTTATATATATACTCACACACAATTCACTTAGTTAACTTATTTTTTTAACTCTAAACTCTATTAAAAAACGGGCAATAAACATACTTGTAATTACAACATATCCTGTAATTCACTGATACGACTGACCGGCACGCGCGCACTTATCACCAAGGTCAAATTTGCATCTAAACGAAAGCAACATGAAAACAAAAGACAATTTCTAGTAAACAAACACTAAACCAAAAACAAAAATAAACATTTAAACAATCTCGCAAATATAGTCTTTAACATGTTAATAATAAGAACGATATAGATCGTGTATTGCAAAGATTCTAGTAAGCAAACACCCAAACACGGAACCAAAAATTAATTAACACATAATGTCGCAAAGCAAATATAGACTTTAAGTACTTAGTAGTAAGGATAATATTGATCGCATATTTCAATGTGCAATGATTTCCATAGCCAACAAACCGAAATCCAAATCGTAAAATTCACGCCATCCTTTTCATTCAGCTATGTAGTGTTTGGTTAGAAAGAGAGAAACTGAGAAAACGGATTTCTACACATCAGTTTGCGTTTCTGATGCGACTCTGATGAACTGATGCGAGAAATCCGAATAACCAAATCCAAACTTTGGATTTGATTATTGTCGATTCGTTTGGGTGTACAGATCGTAAGATCGTAGCTTAGTTAGGTCGATTATTGAAATCGGATTTTCTAGTTTGGGAAATCGATACGATGCGATTTGTGTTTGAAATCGGGTTTTAGATTCGTTTTGATATATCTGACGCATGCCTATTAGTCGATAGTCCATATAGTCTCTAGTATATATACAGTAATCTATGCGATAGTCGAATAAAAGCAAAGGAAATAAATACAGGCTATTTTCAATTTATTATTTATTTTCTTTAGAGTATTCGCCAGTAAACATTTCGACGGTTTTAACACGATGGCTCGTAATATCCTTAAACTAGGTGCTCTCGAGGCCCAAAAGACAGCCTTTTTGCTATGTGATATCCAAGAGACATTTCGCCCACATGTAAAACATTTTGGAGAAGTCGTAAAGGTGGCGAATAAAATGGTTAGTATCAAGTGATATCAAATTTGTTACATAAGAGTTAGCGTTTAGCCAGTTGTATAGGTAGTAACAAAAATATTTGAGCCGAAGATATTGGTAATTTTGGTACACAACTACAACTGCGCTATATATATAGTATATTATCTATAACTACAACAGAAGAGTGCTAAACAACAACAAGTTTTTAATTCGATGAAACTGCAGATGGGCTATGTGAAAAGTTTGACAGACAGTAGGGAGATAATAATCCTAATAAGTTGTAATATGGTGTTAAAATAATCATATCTGCCATAGAAGTATGCAATATGCTACATTATTGTGGGGTAATATGTTCTTTACTTTCGTAAAAGACCTTACAGAAAAATGTAACTGCTGTGAACATAAATTAAACTTATTTATTTTATTTATTTCTTTGAATTACACCAGAAAACTATATTTTTTTTATATGTTAGACGTAACATTATACGTTTTTAGGTTTAACATGCTCCCAGGCTTTTTTCATTGTACATATTCCATTTTAGACATTTTTTTTTTTGGATGGAAAGTATTTTTTCTTTTTTTCAACGGATCTCGTTATCTTCATCAGCAATATTTAAGTACCAATTTAACACATAATAGGCTTCTCTCATAGTTAAGAAATTTGAATGTGGCAGCAGTACTGGACATTTTTCATTTGCAAATTATAAGCATATTTATTCTCTGTCATATTTATTTATAAATAGTTAATGACATGTAATCATAAATATGTTTTCCACAGCACTAAAATATTGTCCTGTGTCCTTTATTTGTTTTCCGAGAACACAACAATTTTTTTTTTATAGAATAAGACAAGCAGCGCTCAGTCCACCTGATGGTAAGTGGTTGCTGTGGCCCATAGACATCTATCTTCGTTTACGAATGCAGATGCATTGTCAGCTGTGAGGACTAAGACGGAATGCCTCTTTTGCAGTAAAAAGGGTCTCTGGTTCTCTACACTCACCATACGAAACATTCTATTTTAGTAAAAAATATTTCAATTTACAATCTATTTGAGGGTAAGTGCATGATGTGGCCCAAATTACCCTACATCTATTCAAAAACAGATCTCTGGTTCTCTCATCACTAATTATAGAAAATATAGCAAACTCATGCTGCGGCTACATCTATTCAAAAACAGATCTCTGATTCTCTCATCACTTTACACTGGTATTCTGTGTGAAAATAGTTCTTTCTCAGTTTAGTTGACTCATTCATGCTGCGGCTATGTGCTACAGCATGGCTCTACCACACATAAAATAATAAAAATATATAGCTTAACAAAAATCTGTTGTAACTATTTTAGATGGCTGCAGCGAAACTATTCAAGATACCTGTCTATGTGTCAGAGCAATATCCAAAAGGACTTGGTCATACTACAAAAGATATTAATGTAGCTGAAGCTGCAATGGTTTATGAAAAAACTAAATTTTCAATGTACACTCCAGAACTTCAAGAAAGACTGAAAAAAGATGTGCCAAGTTTGAGCTCTGTTGTATTGTTTGGTATTGAGGTTAGTTCTGTTTCAAGTTTGTTAAACAATGCAACATCATATTACATGATGGCTTAATAGAGCCCAGAGTATCTGAAACCTACTTTTTTTTTGGAAAAACTGCGTTTGCCGATATAACCATCTGATATAACTCCATGGTGTTTTGTGTTTTCACATTGGCAGAGCTATGAGAACTTTCGTACACATCTGCGGCCTTTCTAGCGCCAACCGAGAGTCCTCGAGAGAACAACTCCTTTCCCTTCAAAAGTAAGGCACACCAGAACATTAAGTGCATCTTCCTCCGCAGTCTCCAATCCCACCTGCAAAATGATCCAGAGCCCGATGCTGTGGGAAGTCCATAGGGCCAGGGAAAACGAACACTCGGAAGGATCAGCTTCCTGACCGCAACAGTAGATCTGGCCTATGGCTCCGTCGCCGATCAAGTTAGTGAGAGCGGCGCCTCTCAATACTGACTCCACCAAAGTTACGAAAGATAGGGCAAGTGGCGCATCGCCATACCAACACTTGTTGTCCTGTGCCTGTACCTTGATTGCGGCGGGAAAGTGGAGAGGACAACCCTTCCGCTACAGACCACGGTGCCATGGGCCAGCCAAGTGTGTTTCTCTTTGTTCACAATGGGCACAGTCTAAGAATCTCTAGAGGGGGCATTCGTGCGATGCGGTGCGGGGCGAGACGCAGGCGTAATGCTCCCGAACGGGTGAATATCCACTTATTAGTCGTTTGGGAGCTGTCCGGCAGGGCTGTCCTGTTATATTGTATTCCAATTTGAAATAGTAAAACTGACAGCTTAAGGAAATATGCCACTGTTGACTATTTTTTATAATTAATATTTTTGTAAATGTGCTTATTATATATAACCTATTTATGTCATGTCTACATAATATAATATCATTCCATCAAAAACACTAACAATTGATACGGCCTCTGTAGCAATTTTATTCATCACAACAAAAGACTAGACAATGTCGGCTTTTCCGACAACATCAAACGCAATGGCTGACTGTTTGTTCTTAGACTGTGCCATGGGCGATCTACCAAGTCTCCCCTCTGGGGGCCATTATCATAACCTGACATTACTTCCTAGTCTAGTACTAGATTTGAACAAGGTAATGCATCTAGTAGTATTAGAATACCTGACTACTATGTGGTGTTGGTTTTTAGGTCTGAATGTATTGTGATTGTCCCATGTCACGGATACCTCGTCTTCACATATAATAATGCATGAGCATATCGGACAGGGTAAGAATAGAACTATTCAGTAAAAGTAAAAAAAAACTTACAGCCTACATACACCTCACTGCTGGGCACAGGCCTCCTCTCATTCCTGAGAGGGTTATGAAGAGATTAGTCTGCTGCGCTGCTTCAGTGCATAATGCAAAAAATATTTCGAGGACATGTGAAATCTGTCAACAGACTTCACATGTCCTCATAATATTTTTATTTGTTGTGTTTTGTTTGTTATGATTATGCACCGACCATGTGGTAAAACAGCATTTAAAATTATTGCAACTATTAATTAACAAATTCATTGGCGCTAGTGGGAATGCAACCCAGACTGCTCTTGTGACAGTTAGTGCTGCTTAGTCCTTGTGGCACTATATCTTCTACACCATTCATAGCTTCTTTCAGTACTATGAAGTTGTTGTTAAATAACAATGGCAGAAAAATAGTTGACAAAAATGATTGCGTCTAGGAATAACTTATATATAAAATGAGTTTAATTATTTATCTATGATTTTTCAAATAAAAATGTATTTTAATTAAAGCCACAGAAAAAACGTACATTTTTGGAATATCAAATTACTTTAATCATTTTACACTATTCAAGTGTTGCCATTTACCATATTCATACTATTTTCGTATACACTTTGTAAGACTACCAACACAACACACAAAAACAAAATGTTTTATATGAAGTAATTATTAGTAATAACTATACTATCAGGAATAATAAAAATAAAAGTGATATAGTTGAAAATAAGTCTCTTACAAAGAACTTCCTGCAATAATACATTATCTCAATCATAGTACTATGTAACAATTCCATTTAATGTTATGACAACACTAGCTAAAACAAAATGTCACTGTATGGCACAAAGGCCCAGAAGTCATGCCAGAAATATACATTTATAATATACAAATATATAATAGAGATACAATAATCTAAAAACTCTCAATTATGTAGGTAGGTACATTATGTTGAGAATGTATTAAGCTAACATCAAACAACCACAGGACGCATGACTTTTTCCAAGTGACATAAGACATAACCTAAAAAGGTTCAAATCTAAATATCTTTTTTTTTGACGCCTTCTCAGGACAAAATTCTTTGACAAAGTTACTCAGGGTCTGACGCTTAACATTTTAAGATATTTTTGATATATAGACGCTACCATTTCTTCTCAACTAATTTTATGTATGAAAGTCTGCCATTGTTCTTTGTGCGATAACAGATATATGTACATTATATATGTGATATATTTTATTATGATGGCATTGTTTATGTAAACATTTTTAATAATATAATATATTATGTATATATTTCAGGCTCATGTTTGTATTGAACAAACTGTTATAGACCTACTGAATGAAGACATAAGTGTTCATGTATTGGCTGATGGTGTTTCTTCTAGGTCATTGATGGATAGGGGATTAGCTCTGCAGGTAAGAGACAGTTATAATAAATTTTTGATGATTCACTTAGGAATCAGCTATCATAAATGTGATCAAAATCATGGAAGACAATTTTTTTAAAATTAAATGTCAAGTAGACTTGTTATGTATATATGGTTACACATCAAACAATTGTATTCATAGTATTCAATATTTTACTATAACATTTAATAATTACAGCGCATGCAATCAATAGGGTGCTTTATTACAACCTCTGAGAATGTCTTGTTCAAACTGATGCAAGACAAGAACCACCCACTATTCAAACATGTATCTAAATTGAATAAAGAACCCACCATCGATACATTGGGTTTTGATTTTAAGGCAAAGTTATAACAAAAATGGTGAAAAATGAGGTAGTCATTTTTTAAATATATTTCAGAAAGCATTTGTTTTAATTCATTAATGTATTGTAGTGGTTTGGTGTATCTTTTGAAAAATCATTTTACATTAGAACTGTTGGTAATAAATTAGGATGGAAGTTTTGGTACATGCAAATTTATTGTATACTAATATTTTATTGTAATCTTAATAATATTTTGAAATTATTAAGACATGAAGGAAATATAATAACTTTTTAATATTTTCTTCTTATTATTTAGCAAATTTATGTATTGTGTTTTTTCTATTTCAGCGTTTTCAATCCATCGGATGTTTTGTGGGTACATCAGAAAATGTTTTATTCAAATTGCTGAAAGATAAAAATAATCCAGCCTTCAAGGAGGTATCAAAATTAAACTTGAAACCGACACCAGATGAGTTTGGTATCAGTTCGTAGATTTCTTTTTTATTTGGTTCAAATAAAAACTCGGGTTATAGAGAACATGTGTAACATTTGCAGACTTTGTATAGAAAGTTTTTGGTATATTAATAAAAGTATTTTATATCAGAATAATTAAAATTCAATATTAGTTTTTTATATTAATATCATTGAATCAATTTTGTGATAAAACGGTGGCAGTGTTATTAAATAAAATTGCATTTTTTTATTGTATTACGTGTAAATATATTATTAAACTGTTAAATGTTAAATTTAGTTTCATTTCAGCAAGGACCACTTCAACTGTTCCTTCGCCGATTGCAGTACCTGAAACATTTAAGTATATTTGATTAAAAAAAATATCTTTTCACCCATAGAGAATTGGCAAAATTTAAGTATTGACCTCACTACTTTCCTGTGATTCATTCTTCCTGGGAGTATCACAAGAATGAGGTGCTAGTGGGACCTTTAGGGGAACTTAGAGAATCACAGGCAAAAAAAATCTTTTGATGATGCCCTGAACACAGTAAGTAATAACTATATAGTGAGTTGTTACATTAGCAAATACTTGTTCAAATCCCGCACGGAACAGGTATTTGTATGGCCTACAAATAATTGTTCCGGGTCTGGATGTTTGTCCTTGTGAAATTTATGTATGTAAACTGCCCCCACTATACAGGAGAAAATCCTAGTGTGGAGGTAACGTTTTTCAAAAATATTGAAAACTATTGAAAATATAGTGACGGTGTAAGAATATCTACTGCCCCATATTTTTCGGTGGGTGTCGTAAGAGACGATAAACTGGGAAAAAAACCAGTTGATGGGTAGCAGCGTCTTATAGCAACTAAAAAATAAAAAATTACGGTTGTTAATCCGCCTGTAATTCGTGGCAACTATGGCAAATATCTCCCACATGAATGCTTTAGAGCCTTCAGGGGTTCTGCAGTGGACTTTTGAGCAGCTGTAATGCTAATGGTAACGGAATACAGTAATGCTATATTGATAACATTAAGAGATTGAGTATACATCACATTACAGGGAGTCATGGTTTTTTCAAAACTTACTATTGTATCCCCGAGGTAATGATGGAGTTACGAGGGCGGGTCAAAAAGTTCGCGGAATGGAGGGGTTAGAGAGGCGATGGGGGATTTTTTTGGTGACTCACTACAACTATAAATACCAAGTTTCAGACAGATCTCACAGGATAAACAAGTCAATCGGAAAGTTTTTTTTCGAAGGTATAAATAAGTTATTTGAACGGTCTGAGAAGTGTATTCGGGTTAATGGAAAATGTATCGAAAAAGAAAAACATTTTCACCCCCTTTCCCTTTCATTCCGCGACCTTTTTGACCTCCTCTCGTATATTTATTATTTATTAGTACTTCGTGGCAAAATCAATATGTCGTGGGAACTATTTAACTGAACAGTTTTAAATTACATATATGCGAAACCATCATCTCCATTGGCCGAAGTTCTTTGTGGTGATGTGCAAAAATTATGTTCAGTAATTAAAAGAGTATGGTCTAATTCACTTCCCATTAGAAAGTTGTAATGGGTCCGATATTTTTAAGTCCAAATTTTAACATATCACCATGTTTTGACGTTCACAGTCCAGTCTACTGTTTATAAAAAAGGCACGTGTGTGTGTGAGAAGACAAGCGCGTGCGTGCGTGCATGTTTTAGCGTGTGCATGTGCGTGAGTGCGTTCGTACCTTAATATCGCATTTCTCGAAAAAAATGCATTCTGTATTACTACAAAAGTTGACAAGAATGACCCTTGCATCCGCAAAAGCTGCTACGTGGCTCCATGAGCGTAGTTATTTACTCTAATCCCATCTCGAAATTAAAAGCTTATACATGGTTTATTATATTTTTGATACGCATTTTCAAAATAATCTATTTCATCATTAATTTTCAATAGTGGCAAATTGAACCACCTTCAAATCTACAAATTCAATAAATCATATTTATACTAAAGTTAAAATAATTAAAAATATTTACACTGCGCAGACAGATATTCACCTAAATATCATTTATAAGATAAACATTTCTGATGACGATAAAGACTCATACTTGTTATTTTATTTTAAATTCCTGCGAATAGTTGCATGTAGGCAACGTTGGGAGTAATGAGATAACATGTTAGTAACAGGCTTTACCATCGATTTCAGGTCTGACAATAAAAGCATAGGATATATTTTTTATTCGATATAAACTGTAAGTAATTCTTATTGAAAATATTTTTTAATTTTTACCACTGCTTAGAAAACAAGTGGTAAAATTAAAATTTTGTACAACCGACTTCAATATAAATGATTAAGGATAACTCAAAAACTACTGGTCAGATCTTGATCAAATTTATATGGGATCACCTGAGAAGCACCAGCTTTCAAATAAAAAAAGAATCATCGAAATCGGTTCACCAAGAAAAAAGTTATGAGGTAACACACATAAAAACCATACAGGTGAATTGAATACCTTCTCCTTTTTGAAGTCGGTAGAAAATACCTCTGTCCTAGGAACGAACAAGGAATCCAGTGAATTTTCTAAGTAACGCTATATTATGTTGTGGCTTGGCGACAAGCCCTATCTTCTGAAGAGATTATGAACATCATCAAAGAAGAAAGATAGTTTACAAGCTATCCATATTGGAGTACATTCCCATATCCGCCATCAGCAGTTGCCACGCTCGGCAGGCACAATGTTAACCGCAGTTTTTTTATTATTTTGCGTTGTTAACAGGAAGATACTGAAGCCTATCTCCTGTTACTGTGTACGACACCCACGGGACGATATGGGGTAGTGGATATTCTTACATTGCCACTATACGGTAAATAAAACAGGTAAGCCTAATAATATATATAAAAAAATGGTGTTGTGTTACTTTGTTTACATAAGACTTGAATTCAGGGTGTGGTCCTACGGTTATGCTCGGGGTTTATTTATTATAGAAACCCCGGGTTCGTACATATTGTATGGATAACATGCGCAGTAGAAACAGAATAACCGACATGGACCAAAGGATTAATAGACAATGGGCTGGCCATAATATTAAGAGGATATCTCAGACGTTTAGTTTATAAAAACGAATCCCTCTTGTCTCCATAGATATAATGGATGACACTAGTGCAAACATTTTTCTACCCAGGAACTTCATAATACTAAAATTTTCCAGATATATATAATGACATCCAGCAAATTTAACGAACATAAAAAACATCAAGACTAACTATTACTACGTTATTATATTTTGAAAAGATATTTAAATCGAAAAAAATATAAAAAAAAGTTTTGAGGAAGATATAAATTATATGAAGTGACGATTTCGATTTCGTTATTTTTTTGCTGTGGTCTAGCCCAGTCATTCGGCACTGCACGATAGCAATAGAAATGAAATTATATAAAAATATATTTATTTCTTTGAAGTAATAAAATAAATTTCGTTTTTCAAATGTTATTGTTTTAAATCATTTTGAAACGGTAGAACGTTTCGAAATGAGGTCTCTGACACCGGAGAAGAAACGGCGAAAGAAACTCTTCGGGTATTCTCTTTTTTAAGTTATTATTTTCATAGCATAGTATATTATACAGAATGGAAACCTACAACGGACCCATCGATAACTGAAGTATGTTCTATTATGTATTCAAAAAATAAAATTTGGAGCTCATAGTGAACCCGAGCAGAACAGTCCCCACAAGCAGCACCTGTTCACAAGTATCACGAATGTTGTAGCTGTCGTACCATATTAAAGGGAAGCGGATTAAGCGAGCATGACATACCTAAGTCAGTCATATATCAGTCGTATCTACGAGAAATAAAAAATTAAAGCAGTTTACTGAACACACTTAATTTCCCATGGCAGCATTTACAATTCTATCCTAATAACCAACAATGTGTATTCATATTGTTACGAGCTTGGGGTTCGAGACAATTAAAAACTGCCGAGTGAATTACCAAAATGGACACTTTAATTACACAACACTAATTACAACTTTAAACCACACTAATAACAAAACACAATTTTACTACAGATCGCTTTAGTTCGCAGTTGTATCGCTTCGAAGTCTTCGCTTGTATCGCCAATTCAATACTGACTCGGTCGTGGCCTATACCGGCCTTATATAGCGCCTCAGATACTTTCCAGAGCCTTCTACTGTAGAAACATCTAGAATATTCGAGTACATAACGGGTCCCGAAATTTCTAGAAGGATTTTGACTCTCCTAGTTCTGCTATTCGATACCAGAGGGCGCTAGTGGCTAGTGTTGCCATGTACAAAACATTAATAGTGGCGCGCAACAATATTATGTATTCATACTATCAATAGTTAAGTCACAAATTTACATGGTTTGGTGTCAAATTACAATAGCACTGTTCCACGACCCTTTGTCATCAAAATATTGATTTAAAGTATAGAAAGCTATGAGGTGTGAACACTTTTTTTCATATTCAAATAGTTTATTGCGAATATAGGTTCATACAGTTGGTGTTCACGTAGTTTACCACTTATAGAACAAACATTTAGTACAGCTATATTCCGCCATTTGGCATGCAATATTCATCACATTTTATTACTTTTATATTAAATTACTTAAACATGCTCTAGTTATAACTGGAGTTCACATGATACATAATCAAAAATAATAGCGATAAGTCAATTTAGATAATATTATATAAGTCAAGTCAATTTAGTTATTCTGGGTCATGTAACAGTCAATTATTGAATTTCATATTTGTCTTCGAGATATTCTTTCACACTGTATTAACAAGAAATTGCTACAGTAGTATTTTAAACTTATTTGAGCTGTAGCATCTCAAAATGTGTAATGGTAAATGGGTGTAAATTCGAGGGGCCATACAAAATATACTGTTGTTAAATTGGGCTGTTTTGTTTGAAAACATATTTTGTGATTATTACGTTTACTGTGTAGGCACTCAAAGAAATATGCGTAATAACAAAGAAGGCTACCTCATATATATAAAGACATGGAAGTGTTAACAGTTTCAGACTAATAAAAAATGGTTTACAACTATCCGTCTTTTTTAACTTCACAATGGCCCTTACACATCTCTTTTGGGCTTTAAATATCATATCATTGTCTACAGAGAGAGATGACCAAAAGATGACACCATACCTTAACACTGATTCTACACAATCGTGGTACGCAGTGATGACGGCAGATTGATTCACAATTGTTCCTAGTCTATACAGTGCATAAGAGAACTGATTGAGTTTAGTACAAATATCTTCCACTTGAGATTTCCATTTTAAGTTTGAATCGAGATTGAGGCCTAAAAATTTTGCGTTTTCGACTATATTAATTTGTTGTCCGTTTTTAAGATTCATTAAATTATTTTTCATATTTCTGAATGTCATAAAATTTGTTTAATTTAGATTAATTAATAAATTATTATTTGATAACCATTGAATTATTATGTCCAGTGTTTGATTTATGTCAGATATCATTTTATTTTTGCTTGTGCTTGTAAACATCACTGTGCTATCGTTTGCGAATAGTACCATATCTTGATTTATATAATTTGGTAAATCGTTTATATAAACAAGGAATAATAGTGTAAAGTATATTTTAAGGTGATTTTTGAACTTAAAAGTATTGTAACAAATTTTATTATATATTCATGTGCAGAGTTCTATGAAAGAGTTTCTTATCTTCAATTCAATCATCAATCAATTATTTAGTTACTATTTTTTAAACTACGATGAAGTCGATCATTATTTTTCGGGAGAAGATATTCATGTTTACGTACATACATACATTTTTCATAATATACTTGCTTGTAAAAGTTAGAAAACTAATTTCTTGAAACGGTTCCCTTAATGCATCATTAGAGCGCAAAAAAATATTAAATTGCACGTACTGCTATTTCATGCAAAATCAAAACGGTCTTCATGTTAGCTGTATGTCCCCTACAATGAAATACCATAAGACATTATGCTGTGAAAGTAATTAAACTAAACAGGAGCCACATCCGTTAGTTGACGAATTTTTTTAACAGCTTATGTAGCTGGGCCGAGTTTATTAGCTACATACATCTTCTATGTGTAGAAATCATTGCAATCCACAATCCATAGTGTGGCTACTAAGCCTTGATTATGACGAGGTAGAAGCTATAATTGAGCAATAGTTCTTAAACACACACGCACATAAACACACACACACAGAGACACGCTCATAAACACACACACACACACGCACACGCACACACACACACACACACACATGTTAAATTACTTAGAATATTTTGCTGTCCTTAGTATAAGTCACTATAAATATTATTATGTACTACTTTTAACTGGAAACGCCTGTCTATGTGAGGTGGGCGCTAACATCTGCAACACAGTCCTCGACTACTGCGGATGTTAACGCTAACTATGTTCATGTTAAAATGTTTTTGGTTTCAAAAGATTATTATATTATTATTATTATATATTCCCAAAAGTACCGATTTTTCAATAAAGTTTAATTTAACAGTCTGCAAGGTTTTTTGAACGAAGTTCCTTATCGGACGGTACGAATTTGGCAGATGGGGTTAGGCGAGAAAAAGTGTAAAAATTTTCCGTCACGACCCCTTCTGACGTAGTGTAGACGGCCTTGGCGGCTATAAGGAAGCGAAGTGGAATAATATCCATCTCCCTCGCACTTTTTCTTATCTTGCCATGAAATAAATATTATTTTATTTTAAATGACCCTTCATTTTAATAGAGTCTAAAGGAACATAAGAAATGAAACATAAGGTTCCAACCTAGTGTTCCACGACACCCACTCATGTTTTTTTTACATTAGGCAACAAATGTTTATTTAGTATTAAACGCTAAATTATTCGCATGGGACCAATTTAAAACCTTATCTAGAGCTCTAATCACTTCACTGACGGCCTGTTTTTCGGTTAACTTTGAATATTTTGTGAAGTATTTTCTGCATACATCACAATGTTAGTGAGCTTCTGAACTAAGTATGGTAAATCATTTATGTAGATAAGAAACAAGAACGGGCCAAGTGGCTATTTTATTAAAGAACTTACACCATTAATCTGGTCCTTCCAACTCCTATTGCTAGCCTTAATAAGAAATACAAGAATTAAATCATAACGCTAAATGTGAATAATAGAATTTATTACTTTAACAGAAAGATTAAAATTTCTGAATTATTTCATATTGGTCAGCATACCTAAAATTGAATTTTATTTTAAGATTCGTTAAAAAACTATTGTTCAAATGGCGTACCTTTTCCTTTAAATAGAATGTGACCGTACAAAAAAACTAAAGCTGTGAAACTGTCCTGCTGATCGGTAGCGAAGCCTACATAGAAGCCGAGGAGCCGGGCTTGCGCTATCAAATTGCTCAATCAATAATATCAACTAATAAAATAACTCGTAAACTGTTTCAAACTATTTCACAGGCCTTTACACAGGCCTTATAACGTCAACACGCGGCAAAACTGCGCGATTAGGTTGTCATAAAAATTAGTCGTCTCTCTCGCACGCGTGGGCTTTTACCGGGCTTTCGAGAAGACGATCGCTCCCTTTCTAACCTGTGGTAAAATGTTCTATAATGAAATATAACTGCTGCTGATGCTATTATCAAAGTTTCGCCTAATTTTTTTGACATTAAATTTGCAAATGAGTAATAGGCCCATATGATTACTATCATGGCTACGGCATTGATAAAGAACCAACTGAAAATAAAGAAGGCAACGAATCCGTTAGGGTACGATTCCTTGTTTTACGATTACAAAATTCATAATTATTTTAAAACAATTTTTTTAGAGATATTAATAATCTCAATATTTATCGCCGAGTACATCACTCACCTTCGATCTACCAATATGGTCATTTCGGCAGAATCGCTTGAGGACCTCAGCAGTATTCTCAATGACTTCCATAGTCTCGCAACGAAGTTTTAAAATGAAAATAGACAAAACACTATGCTCAAAGTTGTTGACGAGTACTAGAACTGACTAGGTAAGTCCAACTTAGACCAAGAAGTCGGAAGTTCGGAAAATTACGACAAATCTCGTTACGTATACCTCAAAACTTGAAATAAGAGTGTATAACCAGTGCGTGTTGCCAGTGATAACATATTGATCTGGGACGTGGTCCTTCATTGCTGGCCCAACGAGGAAGCTCAAGTTCGCTCAGCGAGCTATGGAGAGAGCTGTACTCGGAGTTTCTCTGCGTGATAGACTTCGTAATGAGAATATCCGCGGTAGAACTAGAGTAACAGATTTTATCGCGTTTAATATTAACTTTTTAATGAGGGCTAATAATTTTCTGCTCACCAGATGTCGCTAGTTGACACTGAGGTAAAGTTTTTTGTTACACTATGTCATTTAATTGAGAAGTTAGTTTTTAATAAAAGTTTATCAGTTTCTAGAGTATTATATTAATACAGAAAACAATGCTTCAGTTGTTTGATCTTTAATTTTTTGCACATTTTTAACTTTTTTAAAATTTTCTACTTTTATGAATAACTGTGGTTTGGTTTATTTATTTTTAATCTTATTAATACAAAATATAGCTAATAGTATAGAAAGGAACATTAATCTTTACATTTTCCGAACAAATTAACTTCCCTCGCTATGAAATCTGTCAAATGTTATACCTCACTTTTAAGTGGCGCCGCCCTGGTGGCAGAAAAAGTCGTGGATGCCCTCATTCCCGACGTTTGGGACTGAGGTGTTTGATGTCCCGATGACATAGTTAGCCTGGCTACCTTCAGATTTTAAATATTAATTTTTGGTTCGATCTACGCAGAACGAGCTTACAGTATCTTAAAGTTTTGCAGTGGTATGCCTGGGTTTGGATTTGATTTTATTAATTATAGGATTCTAAGCAGATGGTAGCACCCATCCATCTTCTCAATTGAAATTAGGATGTTTTTTTAATTAAAAAGTTAAAATTAAATGCGATAAAATCAGTAAGCTGAGTGGCAATGAGCCGGCCATATAGCTTGAAGAAACGACAACGGTTGGGGAAGAAAGGTTCTCGAGTGGCAGTCTCGCAACGGTAAGCGAAGCGTAGGGTGGCCCCCACTAGATAAAGTCACGACCAGGTAGGAAGTCCATGGATGCAGGTGGCTCAGGACCGTGCTATGTGGCATTCTTTTGGGGAGCTTATTTCAGTAGTGGATGGGCTACGGGCTATGGGCTTATAGCGGCGGTGTAAGAATATCCACTACACCATATCTTCCAGTGGGTGTAAGAGGCGACAGACGGAAACTGAGGCAGGAGATGGGCAGCACCATCTTTCTGATAAGAGTAATCTTCTATGTTAAATATCCCCCCATGAGCAACGACACAAAAATAATGACAGTTGGTTAAAAATCTATTGATTTGTACACATCAATGAATTTTAATATTTAGAACTTCTTTGCTACTTCGCTCTGGAACCATTAGTTAATTTGTGCTGGAACTGCTATTTTCTATTAACTTCGACAAGGTTTCATCGCATTCTAAGCGCGCGCGGATTATATAGCCACATATAATCCGTGCGCGATTAAACACGTGCACACACAAATGCACTGACTCAACCAACTTCATCTCAAACAACTCAACTTCAAAAAAAAATGAAATGCTTCATCATCATTATCATTACAACCCATAACATGTAAATTGCTGAACATAGGGAAGGAATTCCACAAAGCACGGTCCTGAGCCACCTCCATCTATCGACTTCGTACATGTCTTATGCCTCGGCCACACACATCGCGATAGAATTATCGCGATAAAACTTCGCCTTCGGCCTACCGCGAAGGTGCCTGGCCACACTGCGCGTTGTAAAGTTTATCGCGCTAAACACACGCTAAATACAAAATGGACGCCACGGTCGCTCTGTATTATGGCAGCGAATAATTTTTTTATTGTCAGTTTTTATAAATAATATCGGCTCGGACTCGTAATTACTGATAAATTCTAAAAAAATTTCATTACATCACTCCATGTCGGAAATACGTCGCAAACCCCAATTTACTTTAACACAACCGCTACGCACGATGTCTGTGGGCAGACTGAAGTGTAGCCGCAGAAGCGATAAAAGCATTTGAAGTGCGAGAATTTACCGACAGCGATGCGATGCGATGTGCTTGCGACTTCGCACGAAGTATTCGCGGCATTACAATATAAGAGATGCAAGATTTGTAACATTATAAGACTTAAAAGGTCGTCACTCTATCTAGTAGGGGGCCGCCCTACACTTCGCTTACCGGTACGAGGCTGCCACTCGAGAACCTTTCTTCCCCATCGGTTGTCGGTAAAATGCTTAATCGTCTGTAATTACAGACGATACTGGCTCTATTATTCCTACAAAAAGAAGCACACCAGTGGGTCCAAATGCAGAGACTACTTGGAAAAACAGTGAAGATATTAGCAACTTCATAATTTGTTATGCTGTGTAACTGTTTTTTTTTTGAACTTTTAGAGTCATTCGTGTATAATGAATGTTTAAACCTATAATGTTATATAGGACGCGTTCGGATATACACTGCGAGCACTGCTCAGTGCTCTCACTGGTGACAAATTCGTTCCGTTATGGACTGCCAGTATACTGCCGCAGTATCCTAGGGAAATATATGACGTCATAAATCGCCGCCATTTTTGTACTGTGCGCACTGGCGTTTTCGAGGTAAGGTGCTCTCAGTACTTTGGTCACGTGATCAAAAACATAACAGCGCCTAGAGATTTAACAGCTTCCACGAATTATTGTTATTATTATTAATTAATATTGTTATTCAAATAAACTCGGAAATTAAGTTTTAAAAGCAACAACATTGAAATAATAATTTTTGTTGCTGAACAAAAAAGCTGTACATGATAAATATTTTCATTTGTAAACAGTGTCGAAAAATGGGGATGACAGTATACTGGGCTGCGTTCCATTTTAAACAGTAACCAGTATATCAAACTAAAAAGGAACGGCTTCACAGTATACTGAATTGACGTCACACCTTACAGTGGTCACAATGTATATTGGAACATACCCTATAACTACCCGGTTTGTACCTATAACGTTTATTCGCATTGATGACAAACCAACTCACATGCACTCATTTTTTCTAGTATATCCTTTTTTCCCACGATTTTAAATAAGAACAACTAATGTAATTGCTCCTGATTTTGATTTATTCTTTTAATTTAATCATTTGATTTAAATTTAAAAAATAACTGGATATTAATCACTCACATTATATCAGTAATTTAATTATGGTTTTAACCATATACACCTGAGCCATAAGTCCCACATTTTAAAACTGATATGGTAAATTCCAGCAGTTGTACAGTGACTTTTTTAATGGAATGAAGAAAAGGTAGATTATTGTCTTTGATAACGCATAAATAATATGTAAAAAGGGTACGGTGAATATAATCTTGCAAAAAAATAACACTCGATAAATATAATTACATTTAATAGATTCTATAAAAACGGAAAATAATAACAAAAACAAAATGGTTACATATTTAGATATCTATTATTTAAAAGGTTGAAATCTGAAAACTGAAGTGTCGTTAGAAAACAAAGTTCATTTAAATAAATTCAAGATATTTAAGAGATGAATTTAAGACTTACAAGTCCCAAGAGTTGAATATAATCTGAAAGTTGGAATTAGAAGTTACAGAACAGTCACAAAATAAGAAAGAAATAAGTAAGAGACATTAATGATGAATATTAGAATAATGAAAACGATAAGTACAAAACAAGAATGTTATCATCCACAAATAAATAAATGTTAAGGTAAAAATAAAGTTAAATACTGTTGCACGCCACTATTAATGTCTTGCACATGACAACACTAGTTACTACTAGCGCCCTCTAGTATCGAGTAGCAGAACTAGGAGAGTCAAGATCCTTCTAGAAACTTCGATCGATATGTTCGAGTACGATATGTACTCGAACATTCTAGATGTTTCTACAGTAGAAGGTTCTGGAAAGTATCTGAGGCGCTATATAAGGCCGGTATAGACCACGACCGGTGAGTATTGAATTGGCGATACAAGCGAAGACTTCGAAGCGATACAACTGCGAACTAAAGCGATCTGTAGTAAAATCGTGTTTTGTTATTAGTGTGGTTTAAAGTTGTAATTAGTGTAGTGTTGTATAATTAAAGTGTCAATTTTGGTAATTCAATCGGCAGTTTTAATTGTCTCGAACCCCAAGCTCGTAACAATTGGTGTCAGAAGTGGATCACATCATGCCGATTTTACCAAAGGACGACACGGAGGGTATCCGTACCCGAAGTCAACGCCAGCAAGAGACGGACCAGAGACGATTTGGTAATGCAACGCCGCAAACGTCGGAGGGCCAGCTGCCGACCACGGAGGCCGGCCCGTCAGCAGCTCCTGCATCTGCAGCACCTGACTTAGGTGCTCTGATGATGATGCTGCAGGAGCAGGCTCGCCGACAGGAGGAACAGGCCCGCCGACAGGAGGAACAGGCCCGCCGACAGGAGGAACAGGCCCGCCGACAGGAGGAACAGGCCCGCCGACAGGAGGAACAGGCCCGCCGACAGGAGGAACAGGCCCGTCGGTTGGAAGAGCAGCTGCAGCGTGGACAGGAGGAACAGGCCCGCCAACGGGAAGAACAGATGCTCTCATGAAGGACCTTCACGCTACCTTCGGGAAAGAGATAAGGGAGGTGAAGGATAGGGTTGCTCAACATGACAACCGCCTGTCGGAAGCTGAAACCCGAATCGACCAAGTGAACAATCGGGTTGACAACGTGATTGCTGACGTGAAGAAAACGCTGGACGACCTCAAACTTGGGGATGGAGTTACAGCCCCCGTGGTAGCTACAATACCTTCGCTAGGTGGATTCAAAGTGCCGCCGTTCGACGGGACTTCTTCCTGGTCGGCGTACAGAATCCAGTTCGAGGCTGTCGCGAAGACGAACGGCTGGAATAAAAGTCAGGCCATGACTGCTCTCACTCTAGGCTTGCGCGACCAGGCCTTAACTGTTCTGGAAGCTCTCGGTAAGGAAGTGACTTACGAGCAGCTCCTTGAGGCGTTGGAGGCGAGATATGGCGACGCTCACCTGGAACACGTCTTTCGTGCGCAGCTCAAGGATTGCGTGCAACGCAGCAACGAAAACCTGCAGCAGTGGGCCCTTGAGGTGAGAAGCTGGTTCGAAAAGCATACCAGTCTGTACCTGCACTCGTTGTAGGAACCTGGTACAGACATTCATCGATGGCATCCGCGACCTTGAAGTCAGAGCTGCTGTGAGGCTCGGGCACCACGAGACGCTTAAGGACGCGTTAGCCCATGCACTGGAGGTGGAAGCTGTGCGGCAAGATCATCGTTCCCATCGCGTCAGAGAGGTTGCAGCAGCTGCAGTTCGCGACCGCAATAAAGGATACAGCCCTAGGTGCTACGGCTGTGGGGAAAGGGGCCATCTTCGATCCAGCTGCCCTAAGCGAAAGGAAAGGGAAGGTGAACTATCTCGAGGGGGCAGTGCGGCTATTAGCACCGCCCAGCACAGCGGGAAATCTCATGGCAACGCAGATGCATTGTCAAGAAGACCTTGTCCTGAAGATTGCAAGCATTGTACTAGGCAAGAGGGTGAGGAAGTGGTGTCTGTGAGGATGCTCAGGACAGACCAGCTCAGCAATGAGTGGAAGGACAGCCTACAACATGCACAGCAGGAAGATCCGGACATCAAGCCGATTCTGGAATGGATGAAGGTCAGTGCTCCTAAGCCCAAGTGGAGTGACGTCTCAGCGATGAGTTCGACCACAAAAAGCTATTGGGCCCAATGGGACAGCTTGCTGATTCAGGATGGAGTCCTGTGCCGTAAATGGGAAAATGGTCGGGGAGACGGTTGTCATTTGCAAATGGTTGTCCCTAAAGCTAAAGTACCGGATGTTCTACAGCTGTACCATAATGGTTGTTCAGAAGGCCACCTGGGAGTCAAACGAACTCTACTGAAGATCCGAGAACGGTTTTACTGGGTCCACTGTCGTGACGATGTCGAGGACTGGTGTCGTAAAATGAACAACAAAGGGTTTGACGAAGGTTCACTAGTGTGGTTACACAATCCAGTTCGCAGCAAAGGAAATCTCCTAAGCTTCAAGCTAAATGGGACGGACCGTACCAGATTGTGACAAGGATCAATGACGTAACCTACCGGATACAGAAAGGTGCAAGAGGTACTCCTAAGATCGTCCATGTGGATCGATTGGCGCGTTATTATAATAATAATGCTCGGGACGAGCATGTCTTAGAGGGGGCAGTGTTGCACGCCACTATTAATGTCTTGCACATGACAACACTAGTTACTACTAGCGCCTCTAGTATCGAGTAGCAGAACTAGGAGAGTCAAGATCCTTCTAGAAACTTCGGGACCGATATGTTCGAGTACGATATGTACTGAACATTCTAGATGTTTCTACAGTAGAAGGTTCTGGAAAGTATCTGAGGCGCTATATAAGGCCGGTAGACCACGACCGAGTGAGTATTGAATTGGCGATACAAGCGAAGACTGAAGCGATACAACTGCGAACTAAAGCGATCTGTAGTAAAATCGTGTTTTGTTATTAGTGTGGTTTAAAGTTGTAATTAGTGTTGTGTTGTGTAATTAAAGTGTCAATTTTGGTAATTCACTCGGCAGTTTTTAATTGTCTCGAACCCCAAGCTCGTAACAATACCAAATATAAGCACAAAAATAAAGATGTATATATATATATAAACTATTTTATGAAATGGTAGTCCAGGGAATGAACATACATAATATATAATGGGAAGAGGGATATAATGTTGCCAGCATTATTAAAAAACAAATTTAACGTGACCATCTAAGGATGTATTCATAATATACGAATTAACGAAATTAGGATTTTTTAACATACCTTGTTCTAAAGTGGTAACTAAAAAACAACATAATCTTAACAAAAACAAATACTTCATAATAATATTTAACATTATTTAATTTTATCGATATTACATGAGACATTTAATATCTGTATAGGTTGGGTGAAGAGTCTTGATGAAACGGGAATTTTTGATGTTTATTTATAATTTTGTTATTTTCTACTGTGTACTAGAAATTTGTTGGCCAAGAATAACACTAGACACTAGTACTAAACTACTTAACACTAGTCTTTTATCATATTGTCTGCCCTAAAGAACCCGCATGTCGCACGGAATTCATCAAGAATAGGCATATATTTTTACGGCACTTATTTTTTAATTTCTGAGGTCAACGGTTTTAAAAATACTAAGCTTTGGAACTAAATTCCATGAAACATAGTCTAAAAGAGATAAAGTTAGATAAACTTTTTATTACTATTCCAAGCCAATGCTTGACTCTTATTCTCCTCACACAAGAAATAAACGTGCAAATTATACCATTGCAAATGTCTCAATGATTTTCTAAGTACATATTTTAAAAAACTGAACAAGAAATGCGACACATAGTATAAATTGCAAACAAATTATTTTATTACTATATATATTTGTTGAAAATTAATTTTGATCAACTTTCAAAAACATACTAAAATAAATTTTCACAAAATTTACTAGCGTCTAAAAAATTTTATGTACACAATTTCCTCATTCTTGATTATGATATTTTATGCAGTGATTAGCCACTAACAGATGTTAGTCACCAAAAATATTTATTCAATTGGTCCATTACCTGTGCAACAGTCTGTTCTCCAAGTGGTACATCTTCAGTGCGGAGAGCGGTACGCCCGACTATCGAGGTTGGGTCAGAGTCGAGAATAACTCTGGAATAAAAAGAAAAATATGTTAAGAAAGATTTAATTTTAAGGGAACACATAACAAAATCCGTTGCAATTTTTTTTTAAATAGAAATAAATGCCGTGTAATAGCGGCGTAAGATAATCCACTACAACATATTATCGTCCTGTGGGTGTCGTAAGAGGCGACAGGGGGACAATATAACAGCAGATGGGCAGCAGTATCTTCCTGATAAAAACTCAATGAAAATAATAATAATCTATGGGTCAATCATAGATATAGTATGGTATAGATTGGCGATGGAATCATTAGGGCGAGACCAAAATCAAAACACACCAGTGTGTGTGTAATGTGTATGTGTGGAAGACAAATAGTGCTGCACTATGCATTGCCTGCCTCAACTTCAATTATCGATACCGATTGCAGTATGATTGTGTCTTCTGATTTGACGCAGGTGATGTAAGAGAATATTTATATTGAATAAAACTATGTTTACGGATTTCATCGCGTTTAATCTTCGTATTTTTAATTCACGACGTTTCGGGTGCTTTACAGCAACCCATGGTCACGGGGGGGACTGAGATGTTTGACATCCCGATATCATAGTTAGCTCGGCTACCTTCAGTATTTGAATATTAATTTTTGGTTCGATCTACGCAGATTGAGCTTACAGTATCTTGAAGTCTTGCAGTGGTATGCATGGGTTTGGATTTAATTTTGTTAATTATAGGATCCCAAGCAGATGGCAGCACCCATCCATCTTCTCTATTAAAATGAGGATGTTTTTTTAATTTTAATAGCCTCGCGTATCACCCTTGGTAGGAATCGGTGTTGTTTTGCGAGGATTTGTAGTCTATCAAATCTGATGTAATGGCGGGGACGATCTTGAACATGTTCACAGACTGCAGACTTCCCAGAGCGTCGGTGCTTCACATCAGCTAAATTTCCTTTCACGCGGATATTAATAGATATTTTTGTTTATCCTATATGTCTTGCAATACTTGCTCTACGTGCTGAAGCTCCGCGGCCAGATGTTTTTTGTCACAGAACCCTTGTGCTCTCTCTGAGAAGTCAAACATTACAAGGCTATTGTAGTTGGGGTTTAATTTTGAACTTTTCATTATGTTTTAGAGAATAAAAAGAAAAATACAAGCAAAAGTTGTTAGATTCATATTTTCCTTCAGAGAGAACTAATTTATTGTAAAAATGTTGTTAGCTGCCCTTAAAGATATTTTGCAATTTTGCTACATACTTTATTCTAAAAATAAAATAAGTTTCAATAGGTAACTTTACTAATAAGTGTATTGTATTATATTGTAGTTTTTCCCTTAATGCACCTCTATGAGAAAAACATTTTCAAAGTACTTGCTGCATATAGTCGAATTGTTTCTTTTGGGAGCCCATCCTTCTCTATTTATTATTTTCAACCATTTTTGTCGAACATCAATATTTTGATGAGCTACGTTGCAGCTATATTATGGTTATAGCACAAATGGGTCAGCTCGACCGGGGTAGGACAACATTCTCACAGAATACCAGCGTAAAATAGCCACTTAAATCTGCTGTGTTTTTATGGTGAGTGTAGATAACCGGAGATTGCATTTAAACTACACTGGTAACTGCATTTTTATTCACCCTAATTATATTAACCTTTTAGCTGTCCGTACACTACATATAGGTCATTGCTATTGTCTTACTATTGTGTCTGAAAACCGGAGAGTGAAAGGGTTAAAAAAATATAGAATACTAGCTTTTGCCCGCGACTTCGTCCGCGTAGATATTATACTTTAAACCATAGGTGATCCATCAATAATCACACTTTCATAGTAAATCCCATCACCCTCTTTAGGTATGATTTCCTATTTTCTTCCCCAGGACTTAAACTATCTCGATACCAAATTTCATCTAAATCGGTTTAAGCGTAAGGAGGTACAGTTCAGTGGCGTGCATTCAATAGAGGCAAAAAGACACTGCCTACCCTGGCAATATGAATTAAAGCAAAAATAATCAGATATTGATTATTTAATTTATTTTCAAAGTTAGCGCGAATTGTAATTTTAATTGTTTTTTCCTTTATTTATAGGATCTATAATAATTTATAGGATATTTCTATAAACTATGTTAAACGATTTTTTTGTTCAGCATAAACATGCAAATTTTGTGATTTAGAAACACGTGAGCAAGCTACGTAGAGCTGAAGCATGACCGGAAAAACATGGCGTGCCCAAATGAATTCCTGCTACCTTTAAGGTTTGACCCTGTGTCTTGTTGATAGTCATTGAAAATGCAACTTTTAATGGGAACTGCAAGCGTTTAAAATTAAATGGTAAATTATTCGGTATGATTGGGATGCGTAGTATAGGCACATTGTCTCTCTTGGCTTCTCCAGTTAAAATTGTGGCCTTTACAATATGCCTTCCTAGTTCAGTGACTCGCAACCGAGTACCGTTGCATAGTCTTGGCGCGTCCAAGTTGCGCATTAACAAAACGGGTACACCTACCTTCAATTCCAACTTATGGGATGGCACCCTGGATAACTCCAAAGAATTTAGGAATTCCACGGGGTAGCTCGTTGTTTCATCGGATGACATGACTGTGTCAATAGAGATAACTCTATTGACACAGTCATGTCATATACACTGATGTTTCGTTAGTAATTTCATCCAAGATTTTTTTATTTATTTTCCCCGCAGTCTCATTTTTTGGTGCCATGATGGTTCTTTCACATAACTAATTTTCGTCGTGAATGTATTGTTGTAGATTCGGAAAAACTTGAGCAATAAGCTCGTCTTCTGACTCTACAACATGACAAAATTGGTGTGAAAAGAACCATACCTTCTTGGTCGGTTTCTAAACGGCCTTCACCAATTTCAAGGAGTTTTTGAGCATATGCTCCTAACTCAACATCGCTGAATAACTGAACTCGCATGTTAGTGGTGAGATAAAGCTTTTCAACTTTGGTCCACAGATATGATGCTTTTAGACATGCATTAATTTCGTCTGCTGCAGTGCCTCTCTCGATAACAGGTATAGTCTGTCTAAAATCCCCAGCGAATAATACTACCAAACCATCCATCAGCTTTCAATTGCTTTGTATGTCTTGTAGACAGCGATCAAGCGCCTCGAACGCGCGTTTGTATGACATAGTACACTCGTCCCACACGATCGGCTTACATTGTTGCGACAGGGCGCCGTAGCCGGTGCTCTTACTGATGTTGCATGTTGGGGTTTCTTCGCTCGCCAGATTAAGAGGTAATTTAAAAGCTGAGCGTGCCGTCCGTCCACCGCTCAGTAATGTTGCAGCGATCCCAGAGGAAGCCACAGCTAATGCAACATTATGGTCCCTACGAATTTTTGCTAGAAGCAAATTAAGCAAAAAAGTTTTGTATCGCCCGGGGCATCAAGAAAGAAAAGGCCGTCTTAGCCACTCTCAACTCGTTGTAATATTTTATTATAAATGTGTTTTTGTTCGGGTAGCAGAAGTGACTCAGTTTCGCTGACTTGATCATCTAATATAGTGGTATCGTAGCTTAGTTCTTTGATCAAATTAGTCGACAGTTCTCTTCGACGTTGTGGTGTGGGCATACCGAAGTCGAACAACTTTCCGGAAATTGTTATTGTTTTGTCCTCGATCAGTCCCAGTGCTTCATTGAAACATAGATTATTGTTTACTTGATCTATCCTTTCAAATCTGTGCATGATATCCTATGAACTATGGGGTATAATACTTACCCCATAGTTCTCCTCGACGTAGTTGAAGAGGATTGGATAAACTGCAAGTGTATATCAATATCGCAAATAACTCTCTTCTTTGCGATGGAGAGCGACACATCACGGCCTCTTCCATTGTAGCATCCCAGTGGTTGTCATCTTCCAACAACCCCAACTTCTCACACGCTTTCCGAAAAGTTTCAAGTTCTTGGCCGTCAACTGTTTATAGGTCCAAGAAGTTAGTGGGTCCCCGTATTATATTCAGCAGCATTCGTAAACAGTAACATTCGAAGTTGCTGACGTGCACTGTGTAAATGCGGCCAAGAGCATCTCCTGCCTTCACACCTGGCCAGCCGTCGACAGGTGTTCCTTGTAAACGACGTTTCCATTCTTTTAACGACGCATTCCATGTATAGTAGCGGGGTACATCAACATAAAGTAATGTTTTTGCAAATGCGTCATTTTGACACAGCAGGAAAAATGCAGTTAGTGTCGTCATAGGTGGTGCAGCCATTCTCTCTCTAAAATTGTATTCAGTGAAGTAAATCCGCTCACCATTGGGAAGATGTATTTATTTATTTATTTAAACTTTATTGAACCTTACACATTAAGTAAAGGAACAAAAGGCGGACTTAATGCTAAAAGCATTCTCTGCCAGTCAACCTTAAGGCAGTGATATGACTACGAAGGCGGTTACAAAGAAATATACATACACACATACATATACATATTATACATACATATACACACATACACACATACATACATATATACATATATCAATATACACAAGTATATAAATTTATATATTATAAGGAAATATAATATAATACAATACATAAAGATACGTAATATACTAATGATGACGGAACATTAGCAGTTGTAAAGCAATTTTAGAAAATGATTTCGAATGTTTTTCTTAAATGTTTGTTTGCAGGTAGGTTGTCTTAATTTTTCAGGCAGGTAATTCCATAGGCGCGCAGCTTGGACAGCAAACGATGAAGATATGAAACTCGAACGGTGAAGGGGTATAAAGAGAGCAAGAGTCTCCGATGAACGAAGCTGTCTGTCATGAGTGTCCCACAGAAACTGAAACTTATGTTTCAGATAATTTGTATAGTGGTTATTGAATAAAATAGAAAAAACTGTGTTAAGTATCCTAATGTGTCTTCGCTGACGAATTGGAAGCCATTTAAGCTGAGTACGAAATGAGGATACATGATCAAACTTGCGAAGACGAAAAATAAAACGGATACAGTTATTGACGAGACGATCCAGCTTCTCAAGGAAAACCTCATTGAGATCAGGAAAACATACATCAGCATAGTCAATAATAGGCAAAATAAGAGATTGCACCAGAGTTATCTTTACCTTGACCGGAAGAAAGTTCCTAAGACGGTTCAAAGCACTGAGCTTATGTACCGCAAGATGAGTGGCTGTTGGGTGTCTCTCATGCAGAGGCAGACCCAAGATCCGCCACGTTGCTTCGTTACTACTAACATATCACCCGGCTCGAAATGTTTGCACCTCATCTCTCGGGTCAATATCATTCCCTTGCTGACGAATGTTAAAAATAGTCAGGTCACTCCGTTTATTTATATATTTGCAAATATATTTTATCGCCTGTACCGTATTGCATAACTCTACATTTATATGAGAATTAAAACTTTTACAGAGAAACGGAGAATGTGGGACCACCCAGCTATTGTCAACCAGTATTTCCTGTATTCTACCTCGGGTTTTTACAGTTGCCGTACGTCCGCCATCATCTGGTGCTCTACGCCTGTACAGAGGATAACCTTTGTCATTAGTTAGAGTATCTTTTAAGTACCTTTGGATACTTTTTAGTACATTTCCATCCTTTATGCACGGTGACGAAGGATTTAGTGCGCCACAAGGCCCGTGAATCATATTTTTGGTCACCGAATCATAGGGCTTTCGATCAGTTTCTGGGTTTGGTATCTCCGCACTTATGACTTGTCAATTTGGTTAGGACGTAATTTTTCCGTCAACCACAGCAGTAAGTGCACGTGAGGCAAACCCCTTTTTTGCTACTCGATCGCATACATGAAGCACTTCATGTCACCAAATATTTTACCTTTTGTAAGTAGAGCAACTAACTTTTGAACTTTTATTTTAAATATTCTGGCTGTTGTCATATCTGTCCGTTGAGTTTTGGCCTGGCATGAGCTCTTTAGTGATTTCTGGACAGGCGGGGTTGCATGTCATTGTAATAAGCAGATCAGACCTGCCGTAGTTGCGCACGTATGTGAACGCACCCTGCGTATATTCAAGAAGATATCTCGGGTTATTTACAAATGATAACGGGAGGAATACCATTTGACCTAAGTTATTTGGATCTAAATCCACATCATTCCTTATCGTATCTTGTAGATGAATATAATTTTCTGCTCGCAGTTTCGTTTGGTCAAGGCAATAAACCTTAAGCGCTCACTCTCCAGTTTGACGTACATATCCACCAAAAGCTGATGAAGGAGAAGTCTACATCGAAGCAATAAATTAAAATTGTCGGGATGCACCATCATGTGATACGTATACAAGTCTTTGCAGGACACTTTTTTGTTTGGTATAGGTAGTCTGGTAGCTGGGTTTGTCTGAGGAATGTCAAAGCTGTATCCCTCTTGTCCTTAACAAAAAATTATTGGGTACTCGAGAGCGTCATAAAATCTATGAGGGTCCGGAACTCTAGTGAGGTTGTCATCGTATGCCTGAACAACAAGGTCCCGAGACGTAGTTTGTTCACTATTAACTACTACGGCAGCTATTTCATTTGTGGTCGGGGCATTGAATCGTCCTTCGTGTTCACCAGGTGGCATTCGATCTGGGTGAATCATAACTTTGTAATTATCGCTAGTCACTCTATCTTTAGCCATTTTAAATTCATGCACTAAATGTTGTGATAATGTAGAACATGTTGTATTTTTAGAACCGTGTTTCTTTTTACACCTTGTACATACTCAGAACGCCTATTGACTTGTGCATCATCGGCCATGAAATAAACATGCAAAAATTTTGCTTGCGTATTGGCAGCAGGAAGCAAATGAGCCAATTGTGTGGTATACTTGCCCTTGTATTGTGAAAGTTGAGCAAAATTCTGGCATTGAAACAATGTTATCTGCCCCAAAAGATGTCATATGGAAGCATGTATTGTATTCCCTTATGTTTTTTAGAAAACGACGAGACTCATCAGTTTCATAAGAGAAAAGTTCTTTAAGAGGTTCCACTGGCTCGTCTATTGAAAAAAGGAACTTTACTTTTCCTCCCGAACAACACATGCCTGCTGCTTCCTCTTTCCATTTAAGAGCTGCACAAAATCTGCATTCTTTGTTCATCGCTTCTATTGTTATAAGCTTGTGGCTTTCATAATCAAGAGTCTCGTCATACTCAAATGCTTTATCAAGCACCCCCCACGTGTTTCTTGTAAATATTTGACGTCGCTGTTGTGCCCTGTCAGCAACAGCGCGTCTGCGAGATGCAGCTGCTTCAACGGTTTCTGTAGCTCTTTGGGACGCCATGTAAGTCGCCTGCTGAAGACGCCGAGCTTGGGACTGTTCTGGCATCTCAGCAGCTCGTTGAGATGCCAGATGCTCAGCATGCTGTCGACACCGAGCTTGGGATTGTTCTGGCTCTTCAGCAGCTCGTTGAGATGCCAGATATTCGGCATTCTGTTGACGCCGAGCTTGTGACTGTTCTGGTATTTCGGCAGCCCGTTGAGAGAGACGTCAGATACTCTGTATGCTGTCGACGACGAGCTTGAGACTGCTCTGGTGTCGCAGGAGCTCTGTGTGCTGCCTCACGCACTGCCTGTTCAAGCCTTCGCAATTCGCCTTGTGGAACCGTCTCGTCGAGTCTTGCTACTTTCATGGCTCGAGCTTTATTAGAGCTTTGGGAGAGATTAGATTTACGCTTTCGTGTCATTCTTAGTAGCCACTTTTTCTACACTACCAAAAAATCTAATACAGAAGGTGTTGTTGTTTAATACTTAAAAAAAGCAATACCTGCCTATCGAATACAAGTACCTACTATTAAATAGGCAAAAAATCCCGTATTTTATTAACTCGAGCTTTATTAGAGCTTTGGGAGAGATTAGATTTACGCTTTCGTGTCATTCTTAGTAGCCACTATTTCTACACTACCAAAAAATCTAATACAGAAGGTGTTGTTGTTTAATACTTAAAAAAAGCAATACCTGCCTATCGAATACAAGTAGCTACTATTAAATAGGCAAAAAATTCCGTATTTTATATTTATTAATTTAAAAATAAATTTACGCTTTGGTGGTATATATTATTATTGTAAGTAGCTATTATTATAAACTACTAATCTACTAAATATCTAATGCCTACCTATGTAATAATTAAAATAAAAACGAAGTAACTTGTTATGACTAACTACTAACCTCAAAGAAAAAAACCTTCCAATATTATTATTTATCTAATATATTATATATACAGAGTCTTTTTAACCTTTTATATTATTATCTATCTAATATTTAGGTAACAGGGAGGTTTTCAAATTACATCACAAATTCATGAACCTGCATCAGTTAGGCAAACCTTAAAAAATTATTACGCTTACCTTAGCTTCACATATTATATATTAAACAGACACCACAATAATTATGTTTTAAAGCCTCGAGTACACATAGTTTTAGAAAGTTAAAGTTATAAATTAAAAAAAAGGTACGGCGATTTTGCTGTTCAAAACATGAAAACATACCCGCCATCACAAATTTCATCAAAAGCCAGCATTACCGCATCCAAGTTGTCCATTAGAATACGTTTTTCAACATTTCTGCGCAGAAGAATACTAACAGACTCATATAACGCATTCAGGACAGATTGTAGTATCAACTGCAAATAAAAATAACATTCTTGATAAGTATAGTAAATAAAATAAGGATAGCATAACGTAACCAGAGAACAAGATAAACCTAGAGATAATACTGCTTAACGGATTGTGTGAATTTACTAATTAACAAGTCAGGTAGTGATTAAAGTATCTTATCTATTACGAGGGCGACACTGAAAGTTGTTAGAACTGGCCACTTGTAAACAATATAATAAAAAAATAAGTTCAAACTTTGAAGATGGAACACTGCCAATATTATTGTGTATGTATTTTATTCATTTGTCATTTGTTTACGATTTGGCGGCAAATTGAAAATTGTCCGTGTCACGTCAGCATGAATTTAACGCGAGAAAATTTTCGTACAATTATTTTTTATGACTTTCGATGTCATTTAAGTCAACAAGAAAGTTATGATAGACTTCGATTGGCCTTTCACGATGAAGCCCCATCTCGTGCCACTGTTTACAACTGGTTTAATGAGTTTAAACGTGGTCGCACTAATCTCACCGATGCTCTGCGTGAGGGACGGCCTTCTACGGCGACGACTGAAGATCAGTCATCAGTGTCGTGCGGCGAATGCTAGAGACTGACAAAAGAGTGACTTATCAGCAGATTCGGACAAGCTTAGGCATCGGTATGAGTCAAGTGCACAAAATCCTCCATGAAAATTTAGCGGTCAGGAAGCTTTGTGCCTGGTGCATACCTCATAATTTGACAGAGGCCCAAAAACTCCGTCGTGTTGATTGGTGTCGTGAAATGGTTCAAATGCTGTGGTCGACATACTTACGGGTGTGAAAGCTGGATTTATTGTTATGATCCTGAAATAAAGAGACAGTCTGCTGTCTGGGTGTTTCCTTCCGAGGAGTTGCCAACAAAAGTGAAGAGAGGTCCGAAGCGTAGGAAAAAAGATGGTGGGCTCGTTCTTCGGAAGGACAGGTCATTACGCAACAATTGTTTTAGAAGATCGAAAAACAGTTACTGCAGAGTGTTGTTCGTTGTGTGTAACAATTGTTTGCCACTTGTCTTGGAAAAAGTTCGGGAGAAACGACCTCACAGTAGGATTCTCCTTCACCACGACAACGCCTCGTCGCACACCGACAAGCAAATAATCGACTACTTGGCGACGTCAGACGTAGAATTCCTGGGTCACCCGCCCTATAGCCACGACCTCGCACCTTGCGATTTTTATTTATTTCCGAAAATAAAAGAAAAACTTCGAGGAAAATGTTTAATGGACGCCGAGGAAGCAGTGGCTGCGTTTCAAAATGCTGTCGAGGAAACCCCTAAAGACGAGTGGGCTAAGTACTTTTCTCAGTGGTTCCATCAGATGCAGCGATGTATTGATGTAAATGGACATTATTTTGAAAATATATAATAAAATATAACTTGCTAGTTTGTTCAGTTTTTGATTTTCTAACAACTTTCAGTCACCCTCGTATATAAAAATTAATATTTGTTTGTTCGTATTTTATGCGCTGCCATACCATTCATCAGATTGCGCTAAAACTTTGTGAACTTATTGCTTGCACTTGCGAGAAGTTTATAGGTATAGTACAATTAACTTACACTAGGTGGCGCACGTATCGTACCGAAAATTTTATTTGAAAGTCATATATCATTCAATTTCAATGAAAATATATTCATTCCTAATTAAACAATATAACTCTTCCAAATTTAAAATTATATTTCCATAATTATTTCTTCTGCGGCAGCAATGCGCCGGGTACCAGCTAGTGCCTTATATTTAAAGTGTTTTGGTACCCCATCGGTGTTAAAGACGCCTTAAAGAGATTACAGAAAATTTTAACACCTATGTTGGATGATAAAGCAAATACCTATGAGTATGTTATGGTAGAGCAAATGTGCAGCTGTTTTACAACTGGAGCATGTATTGATCAGCTCAACTGTGTCGACTGTATGCTTGTTTGTCACCTTATTTGTTTAAAAAAAATCTAGAATGTCTACTGGTATTAGCATCTAAGACATGAATGCTGGAACTGTAAGCATGCTAGCAAAGCATACAACAAAATACTACCAATTGAAGAGTTCTAGTGTCCTGACCTGGTCATGTAGCATATTTCAATAAAAGTATTCTGATATTATATAAGTCCCACTGATTGGATTTATATAGGCTGTTACTTTATTTACTTCTCTCATACCCGATTTTAAGGCAAGGAAGAATCCCCTTGCAGTGCCCCAAAGTTTTTGACTTAACATATTCTCAAAATGTATTCTTATATTTCAGACATGCAGGTTTCCTCAAGATATACATCAACAGTTACCATGGTCACCATGCCCTAAGACAGAATTTTTTTGCAGACACATTGGTGCTGCATTCAACATTGTCTTTTGTTTACTGTCATCTGGACATGTTTGCCAAGTTTGGGTAGTATTATTATCAACCAGAAATACACTGACTTTACATAAACATAATGTTTTCTTATATTTACGCGAAGACTACACATTAAATGAAACTAATTTTTACGGATTATATCGCGTTTAATTTTAACTTTTTAATTCCCGACGTTTCGTGTGCTTTACAGCACTCATGGTCACAGGGGACTGAGGTGTTTGACGTCTCGATGTTCAGTTCTTTTTTTAATTAGGTAAAGCACCCGAAACTTCGGGAATTAAAAAGTTAAAATTAAACGCGATATAATCCGTAAAAATTAGTTTCATTTAATTTACATAAACATTTTAAATAAATATGTTTACAAAATATACTTATAGTAACAGGAGGAGTTGTAGGAGGCAACTATGGGGAATACCAGAAAGATTTTATGGTTTCCAACAGATGGTGGTATAACTATAATGTCCACCAGACCGAATGTCGGTCACGGCAGCCAGTCTCAACACCATCTGTGCAGAACATGATTATAGTGCATGAGTGCAAGCACAGATGCACTCTTTATTCCCTCACCCTCACAGTCCAATGGGACAGCAATCCGACAAGACCGGAGTCTATCGACTTTACGTGCTTTCCGAGGCACAGGGGTAAAACACAGCCGTTTTCTGACTCCTTGCTGACACCAGACATTTAATAGCGATGGATAGCAGCATTAACGGTACAAGACACTTGCTAAACATGACAATTTAGGCAAATCCTCACTACAGCAGAAGAGGCCCATGTTCAGGAGTGAATTTTTGTGGCTTGATGACACAGAAGAACAGATAAAAGAAATGTGTTGAATATTTGGTTATACCTCATTTTCATGCGAGCTGCCCATTACATAGAAGAATAAATCCACATTGCTTTTGTATACACAAGTAAGTCCTTCGAGCATTATAATCTCTGCATTTGCTCTGAAATTATTAGAAAATACTCTTTATCATAGACAAAAGAGAAATGACAATAATATATTATTTAACCCTTTCCCTGTCCCATGTCCCATGAAGATTCCAATTTCTCTCGTAGATTCTTTTGTTATCTTGTAGTAGGATATATATGGCTATCTTCCTTAAAAAAGCGAGTAACGGAATAGATTTTGGGCTTAAACACTCCTCAAAACAATCCTTAAAAACTACCATTATTTAAAATATTACACAAAAACACACACATACCATGGTTCATTTAATAAACATTGTTTACAATAAGTGTCAAGGATAGCCCTCTGTGCACAGCCTGCATGAAGCAAGAGAAAATGGCAGTCTACATTCTATACAGTGTTGCCATTTGTGTTGATATTTTATTTTTATTTTTAAGATCTCTTGAGAAGTCAGGTGGCTCATAACATGTAACATATGTGAGTTGTGGAAATCAAAATAAGTTCAATTGATCAGTGAACCTCGTTAAAGTGTATACACAAGGGACAGTAAGCAACAAAAACATGTGGGACATTTAACTAATCTGCCTGCTAAGCATAGCAATGCTGGCTCCTCTCTAGTATAAGAGAAGCTCACGTCTAGCAGTCAACTATCATAGGCAGATGAATAAGAAGCTTTAGATCATCATTATTAGTATAGTCAAAATTAGCACCAGGGTTAGCCAGCGCTAGGTTAGTAGCCAGGGCTAAATCATCATTAAATGATAAATGTATAATTATATTTAAATATATAATGATGCGAAGGGCGGCCCCCACTAGATGGAGTAACGACTGGTAAGACATTCAAGAAGTAGACGGATGCAGGTGGCTCAGGGCCGTGCTTTGTGGCATTCCATGGGGGGAGGCCTATGTTCAGCAGTGGACTTGTGAAAGGCTGTAATGAATGAATTAATGAATAAAATGACATCCATTTCAAATATTACCTGTGTGTCTTATTAAACAAATTCTTCTCAAAAGCTTTCTGCTCCTTAGTGGTAGGAAGGATATCTTTATCATAATACTTAGCTAAGATTCTGTTACCTTCATTATCAAGTATGCACATGCCTTTCACTATGTACAATGTTGGCTCCTGGAATATAAATTAAATATAATTCATAATGTGAAAAATGTATTTTAAAAATTCAACACAATCAAGAACTTAGCAAAATTTGCAACTAATAATCAACAGCGGGGTTAGCCAAGACGACATTCTATGATCATTAACGCTATAGGTAAAACTATAAAAATGAAGTCACATGGCTTAACTTTCAGTTATGTCATTCCCTTTCATTTTCATAGTTTTTTTAGAGTTAATAATCATTAGAATGTCATCTTGGCCAACCCCACAGGAATATTTGAACACAAGTGCGGGAGATTTTTAATTATTATTTTAAGTTAGACATTATAATTAAAACACTGTCATGAGCAAATTTAGTCATATTTACATTAGTAAAAAAAAGGTAATTATTTTAGGATTACAGTATTTTTTAACCTGCATGTCTGAGAAATAATATATATATATATATATATATTTGGAAGACATGTGAAGTCCACGAACACGTATTGGGGCAGCGCGGTGGACACTTCCTTGCCCTAAAACCGTCTCAGAGGTGAGAGGAGGCCTGTGCCCAGCTGTGGGACATATATAGGCTGTTACTTTACTATACTATTTTACCATAACTTTTTATATAAGAACTATTATACTATACTATTTATTTGATATAAGAATAATTAGTAATAATGCCGCAATAAAATGGTACTAAAAGCATTTCTGGAAATCAAATCTATTGGGTGGGTTTAAGTTCTAAAGTGGTACATTGTGTACATTGTTGTAACATTGAACACATGTTTATCAAAATAAATCACTTAGTTTAGGTTAGGTTAGGTCACAATAATTCTACCAATGTCCTGTCTTTGCTCTACCATATCTTGTCTTGAGGCTTCTTATTTCAGATGTCTAGCACATTTTCTGTTTTCTGTGTTTGAAAACTATCAATAATTTCAAGTATTTTAGGTAGATCACATAATGTTTTTTGATCAAACATTTACTGTGAGGTTACAAGTTATTTTCAGAAGAAATGAATGAATAGTTTAATGAAAATGGGTAAGGTTTGAAATTAAGTCGCCTGAATTGGGGGTGGTGGTGGGTAAAGAGGGGAGTTGTAGAGTCGCTTCGCCCCCCTGCCGGACGTGCTTAGTTTTTTTTTTATAAATTTTTAAAAATCTCATTTTGGGGTTATGTTTTCGTAATGTTTTTGACAATATAAACCTGATTTATGGGGAGAGAGAGTTGGGGAGGGTAGCCCAACCACCTCATCTCACGGAGCTCCCCGCCAGGGCTCCTCTAAGTGATTTATAAAATAAAAACCACAAAGGGATGGCGGCGTCGGGGACTCCGCCTCCCTTTCTAACCTAACCTGTCCAAGTTGGGTGCCCCAAGTACCGGGCTCGCTTCTCGCTCTTGCACTCAATAAAACACCAAAGTATTAACTTTTATAATTACTTTAATTTGTGAACATAATTTATAGCTGCCACCATTTATAAAAAGGATCTTTACTTAGCGAAGTCGTCGAAAACAGGAATAGGCAGATAAAAACGTTAGGGAGCACATTCACTTAAACTCGGAAGCAACTTCCCGTATATATTACTCTATGGAAGCAACGGAATGACGTAAAGTATATCTGCCACTGTCAACAAAATGTTCAATTTCACATTTAGTTTGTGATTTACCAATATTTAAAAAAATAATTAAAATACATCGACGCTACTCCGGCAGCAACAATCGCATGGGGGTGCTTCAGATAAACCCCCTTGAGCGACCCACAGTGACAGAATCCTCAAATTTAGGCGACTTAATTTCAAACCCAACCCAAATTAACAATAACTCAAGTAGTCATAAAATGGTCTAAGAATCACATTCTGATATCAGAAATAGTTTTAGATTAAATTTAAAGATTCTTTTAATTATTCAAGGCAAGTGAAAACGTATACGGTATGATAACTAATGGAATATTTTAGTAAGGTAGTAAAATAGAGGATTTTAAAGGGGTGATAAGAAAAAGATGAAAAAATATTTCCAAATATGTCGAACAAGATTCAAAAACAAGTGCCAAAGTGCCTCTGCTCTCTTTTCCTACAAAATTAACAAATTCGAATACTAACAGGTAGAAGTTATGAGTCTGCTCTAAATATTAAAATTACAAATTTTTAAACGTCACCAGATCACTAATCACATTGGCACTTTGGTTATAAAGCACCGAATGGTTTGTTATACAAGATTATACTTACAAATAATGAGCCTTCCATCGTTGTGTGTACCATTTTATAATTAACTTTAAGTTTCAAGTATTTTAGAACTAATTATCAAAATCCTAGTTCTACAGCGGGCTTTGGTTGACGTGTTTATTTATTTCAACGTTGACGTTTGTTCAGTGTTGCCATGTCCAAAATCTGGTCGACGGTGATACCGCTCAAAAAATACGGTAGATTTTAAGAAGTTACGGTGATTGGACCTGGAGAAAAACGGTATAAATAAAGGTGTACTACTTTTAATAAAACAGCCGTTTTAAAGCACAATTAAAAAAAATCGATGCAATACATGGTGAATTCCTGAGTCACAGACTAGGAAAGGGATACTACGAACTTAAACTCATTCGTAGAGATGCGTTCATAAACTTACGATTTGTTTATTTTTAGGGAGCAAGGTCACGGTATTACCAAGTTGAAAACTGTGTTTTTCAATAAATAATTTAAATAAATTTACCACATAGAATAGAATAGAATAGAATAGAATAGAATAGAATAGAATAATTTTTATTCAATATAGATTACATGTGTAATTCTTATTGAAAGTCATTTTACTTTACCACTGGTTCGAAAAAGCCTCTGTCCTGGGAAGAACCAGCAAGAAACCCAGCGGGACTTTTTTTAAAAGTAAGTTTTACATTAATGGTTGTACAAACTATTTAAGTACAAAATTTATTTTAGAAACTGCTTGGTAGCGACCACCTCATTCCCAGGGTTATTATCAATCATATATATTATAGTATATATTCATTTATACTATAATAACCCTTTTATACAGTTTCAGCTTAACAAAACATTTAAACTTGGTAATAGAGAGAGCCTGTACACTTTCCGGGACCTTGTTGTAATAGCGTATACATTGCCCCAAGAATGAATTACTGACTCTGTGGAGTCGAGAAACTGGTATCACTAGCTTGTGTTTGTTCCTAGTGTTTACAGAATGTATATCACTTTTTTTTACTAAAACTACCTTTGTTTTTGTGAACATACATTAAATTTTCGTAAACATACTGAGAGGCCAAAGTTAATATATTTATTTTTAAATTTATCTCAAAAGACTCTCGGTTTTAGGTTGTAAATAGCTCTAATGGCCCTCTTCTGTAAAACAAAAATAGTTTCTGAATCAGCCGCATTTCCCCATAGCAAAATCCCATAAGACATTATGCTATGGAAATAACTGAAATAAACTAGTCTAGCTGTCTCGACACTAGTGAGACCTCTAATCTTTTTACAGCATAGGCTGCAGAACTTAGTCTGCTTGCTAGTTTGATATATGGGGCCCCACTGAAGCTTTGCGTCGAGAGTGATGCCAAGAAAACAGTGGATTCAACAGGGCTCAGTTCTTCCGCATTTAAAACACATTAGTACCCAGATTTTTAACATTCGTTGTTGTAAATTTAATACATTTAGTTTTATTTCCGTTTAAATGTAGATTATTAACGTTAAACCAATGCACTAATTTTGATATAGCATTATTCACTTCGTTACATTTAAATGATTGACGTTTAAGTTTAAAAATCAAGGAAGTATCATCAGCAAATAATACTATATCATGATTATCCCTACAAGGAAGGTAAGTCATTAATATATACCAGAAATAGGAATGGGCCGAGAATCGAGCCCTGAGGGACACCCATTAGTACAGGTGACCCGGAAGAACTTTTACCATTGATAATAACTTTCTGCATTCTATTACTTAAATATGAAATAATAAGTTTAAGCGCTGTGTTCTTGACACCATAGTACTGTAGCTTCCTGATTAATGTCTCATGGTGAACACAGTCGAAGGCCTTGGAAAGGTCACAAAATATACCCAAAGCATCCTCCGAATTCTCCCATGCACAAAAATATGTTTAATAAGCTCAACTCCAGCGTCAGTTGTCGAGCGACCCTTGTAAAACCGAATTGATTTTTATGTAGCAATTTATTAATATTAAAAAACTTAAGATCTGATCTAAAATTATTTTTTCAAAATTTTACTAAATGTTGGTAGTACAGAAATCGGTCTAAAGTTGGCGGGGTCTAATGTACTACCAGATTTAAATAAAGGTATCACTTTACTATGTTTCATTAAATCAGAAACACACCAGATTCGACGCTTGTATTAAATATAGTGGCTAGATAAGGTGCTATTATATCTATTATAGATAAAATAACTTTAACGGAAATCCCCATAAGTCTGCCGTTTTCTTAACATCAATAATTCATAATTCATATTATATATAATTCATTCATTCATAATTCTAACTCTTACCTTCTTAACTATTTTTATATTGAAAATTTCAATCCCTGAAGATTACTGTAGATATCCTCACCGTTGTCGTGCTTCAACGGTAGGTGGTAATTTTGTCCTGAGTACGGTGCATTTACCGTAATTACGATGCACATGGCAGCACTGCGTTTGTGGTTACGATTCATAGACTTAGAATACGATTCGCCGATATCATAAGCAAAAGTCTTAGACCATACAGCCTAGTCTGATTAGTATTTTGTTAAAAAAACTTTTCACATTAAGCATATTATAAGCGTCATATTGCGAGATATTGACAAACTACAGTTTAAAAAAGCGGACGGTTGATAACTATAATATCTTAAGGCCCTTAAGCGGATAAAAAAGCCTGAGATATATATTACCATTAAAGCGCTTTTTGAAATCGTTTCCACTAATAATATTTCCCATGCGCAGAATAGAATGGATAATTAACTAAATAATTAATTTTAATTGAATGCAATTTTAACTTTCCTAGGAAGAACCAACAAGAAACCCAGCGGGGCTTTTAATTAACTGTTATCAATAGCTTGCATTTTCTCCCATATTTTTTTAAAGAATAAGGTGACAAACGCGCACACAGTCTACCTGGTGATAAGTGGAAGACATTTACATCTATTCTCAATTAAGAATTAAAATGCACTTTGATAATTTCTGGTGTTTACAGAGAACAAAACTCACACAATAATATGCTGACGCGTCACATTGCGAAGATTTTGGGATATTATGAAGACAGCTTAACCCAGCGGACAGTTAAAGACGATAGTATCTCAAGCCGCCAAAGCGGTTAATAAAATTGAGATTTATATCACCATCGATGCACTTGTAGTGTAGTGTAGTGGCGGCGTAAGAATATCTGTAATAATATAATATAGGTATATGATAATCTGTATGTAACTTTTCTTTTTTACTTTTTAGGATATAGAGGGTTGAATTTCATTTAACAAATGGGATTTCACGCAGAATGCCCTGGGCTCTTATATTTGGTACTAATGCTTAGGAAAGGTTATTGAGATTAAAAGAAATTGGTTTTTTAATATTATTTATTTACATAACTTAATATACAATATTTTAAAATATACAATATTATAAAACTATAATTAAAAAAAAACATAAACTTAATTATCAAACAGTCCTACTCTCCGTGGTATCGTGCCAAGAAGGCCGGCTGCGTTTCCTCGCTGAATAGCTATACTTAGCCTTTGAGTGAGAAAAGAACCAGACCTCTTATCACCAGCAGCGACCAGTCGCGGATAGAGTTCCTTTAGGAACTTCACCGCACGTGGACCCCATGGACTGGTAGCAAATGGCACAAATATGTAGTCATCTCTCAGATACTCATATTTGCGCCACTTATTCAGTTCAGCTGCCCTGATGCAGCCCCGGCTCTAAACGAGGTACCCTTGAGATGAGAGGCCGCCAAAGTGTCTACGCAAGTAGCGTCCCACACTAGGGCTTTACCTTTTTCCCAAGGGACCAATGTCATACCGTCGGGTCTCCTGCCATCGTCTCTAAATATTTCACAAGGCTCTAAAACTGAGGGAACATTTATAGAGACAAGAGCCCTTCGGATGAGATCGTTCAAAGAACCGTGCCGTGAAAATCTACCAGCACTTTTCTTACATGAAAGTCCGTGGAGCCCAAACTTGTCGACGCTGCTACCACAGAGGCACTGATGGGGTTGACAAATCGCCGCTCCAGGTCGGATTCCTACGGTGATGCGCAGCTTTCCCCATCAAGTAATGTGCCGAGATTACTTGATGGTAAATCATGTAACTAGTGACTAGATTCCTTAGTCGAAACAGCTAGAAGACGTGCCTGATTTTCGTTACTATGGAAATTATGAAACAAATCTTTCTGCACGCTCTGTATCAACGGACTATCCCACTGTTTTTGTTGGTTAACTTCCAGTGGAAAATTTTCGCCAGGACAGAGCGTTCGCCATGTCTGCCCTGCCTCCGTAGCAAAGCACAGGTCTACTTTATTATTTAAAATTATGTTACATAAGTCACTGACACTATGCACGGAAGCAAGGAAAGCAGGCAATGCAACGATAGAGAGATTTCTCACACCAATACCACCAAATTCTATAGGTAAATAGCTTGAGTCCAGGCTGTTGTATTTAAAGTTAAATTTAGAAAATTTTCTATAGCTATTTTAACATTATTATCAATATCTTTTAAAATATCCTAACATTTCCAGACTGGACTCGAGCGGAGTAAGTATGTAAATCTAGGTATAAGGAGACAATATTTTAAAATAGTGAGAGCAATATGGGGTTTCATCATCATCATCATTACAGCCCTTCACAAGTCCACTGCTGAACATAGGCCTCCCCAAGGAATGCCACAAAGCACGGTCCTGAGCCACCCGCATCCATCGACTTCCTGCATGTCTTACCAGGTCGTCACTCCATCTAGTGGGGACGCCCTACACTTCGTCCGCCGGTACGAGGCCGCCACCGAGAACCTTTTTCCCCATCGGTTGTCGGTTCTTCGAGCTATGGCCGGCCCATTGCCACTTCAGCTTACTAATCTGTTGGGCTATGTCGGTCACTCTGGTCTACTGCGGATATCCTCATTTCTAAGTTTATCACGCAGTGAGACCCGAGCATAGCTCTCCATAGCTCGCTGAGCGACCTTGAGCTTCCTCATCCGGCCAGCAGTGAAGGACCACGTCTCAGTTCCGTAGGTCATCACTGGCAACACGCACTGGTTGTACAGCCTCGTTTTCAAGTTTTGAGGTATACCTGACGAGAAGATGTGCCGTAATTTCCCGAACGCTGCCCAGCCGAGTTGAATCCGTCGATTGACCTCTCGGTCGAAGTTGGACTTACCTAGTCGGACTATTTGTCCCAGGTAAACATATTCGTCAACAACTTCGAGCTTAGTGCTCCCAACAACTACCGGCATAGGTGTGACATGGACATTAAACATGATCTTTGTTTTGTCCATGTTCATCTTAAGACCTATCCGTTGGGAGGCACTATTGAGGTCATTGAGCATAGTGCTTAGGTCCTCCAGCGATTCTGCCATAAGGACTATATCGTCGGCAAATCGAAGGTGAGTGATGTACTCGCCATTGATGTTAATGCCGTATCCTTTCCAGTCCAGAAGCTTGAAAACGTCTTCCAATGCAGCGGTGAAGAGTTTCGGGGATATAACGTCACCCTGTCTTACTCCCTCTGCAGTTGGATAGGTTTTGTACTCTGGTTCTGTACTCGGATAGCCATCGTAGCCCTACTGTACAAGCACTTCAACACTTCGATATACCGACAGTCAACTTGGCACCGCTGAAGGACTGCAGCACCGCCCATTTCGACGGAATCAAGGCTTTCTCATAGTCCACATACGCCAGACATAGTGGCAAATTGTACTCCTCGGACTTCTGTACAATTTGCCGAAGGGCATGTATGTGGTCTATGGTGCTAAAGCCTTTTCGGAAACCGGCTTGTTCGGGAGGCTGGAAGTCGTCGAGTCTGCGTGCGAGACGATTCGTAATGACTCTCGAAAACAGCACGTAGACGCGGCTCAGAAGGAAATCGGTCTGTAGTTCTTCAAAGAGCGTTGTCGCCTTTCTTGAAGAACAAGACCACCGCACTTCTGCTCCACGCCTCCGGTGTAGTGCCACCATGTAGGACGGAATTAAAGAGCTTCTGAAGGACTTCATACCGGTTTTCCACCCGCTTTCAGAAGCTCCGCCGTAATTCCATCCTCGCCTGGGGCCTTGCCGTTTTAAGGTGCTGGAGAGCCATTCTAATCTCGCTCAGACTGACGTCCGGGATATCATCGGAATAGTGTCGGATAAGACTCGCTCTTGATCGTTACTCACACTTGCGTGTGGCTCCAACGATGATGTGTACAGCTGCCCATAGAACCTCTCAATCTCACTCAAAATCTCAGGTGTCCCGGAAACGACGCTGCCACACTCGGTCTTCAGATTCGACAGTTGGCTCTTTCTGGCAGACAGATCTCTGGCAAAGACTTTGGAGCCCTGGTTCCGCTCGATCGCTTCTTCAATACGAGCTGTATTGAAGTTGCGCAAGTCCCGCCGCATGCATTTGGAGATCTGTCTGTTCAGTTGCCTGTATGCTATCAAATCTACTGAAGATTGCAGCTTCATTTCCGTCTAACAGCCATGAGATTAAGAGTGTGATCGGAGAGTTTTGTGTTCTTCTGCGGCGGGTCTTACAAAACTTAGCTCCGACCGCATGGACAGTTTCCACGAGCTTGTCATTCATATCGTCCACTGCATTGCAATCTTCTAGGCACTGAAAACGGTTTTAACTCGAGCTGAAAGGTTTCGGGACTTTGGATTAGAGCACGAGGGGACGAGCGTTGACTTCATTAGACGACACCTCTCCAACTTAACGTTTAGGTTCAGTGTGCCTCTAACCATTCGGTGATCGCTACCAGTTTTCACCCTCGCGATCACCTGAGACATCACTGAACAGTTGGCGTCAGTCGTCATAATGAAGTCAATCTCATTTTTGTCGAACCGTCGGGGCTCGACCAGGTCCACTTCTGTGGGCCGCTTCTGGAAGAAAGAGTTCATCATAAAGAGTCCTCTTTCTCCATGAAGTCGGCCAGCTGCTGGCCCTTGGGTTCCGTTGCCCTAATCCGAATTTCCTACTTTCAGCTCACCGTTCTCTCTTGTGCCTAGCTTTGCGTTGAAGTCTCCCATTAACACCGTATAGTGGGTTTTAGAGGAATGCATGGCTCTGCTCTGGCTCCTCATCGGGGTGTGCCGAAGTTGGTGCGTAAACCTGTATGACCTTCAGCGAATACCGTTTGGTGATTCTGAGTATAAGGTACGCAACCCTCGTCGACACACTCCCAATTTTAACGTTGTTAACGAGAGACTTGTGGACGATAAATCCGACACCTCCTTGGGACAGATGGTCGCCCTCCGGTGATAGAACAAGTTGCCGGATTCGAGGATTACCGTGTCCTCCCCTCTTCGGACCTCGGATAATCCTATAATATTCCAGCGCAACTTGTCTATCTCTTCTTCCAGCTCCAGGATCTTCTCGTCAGTCCTCAGAGTGCGTGCGTTATAAGTTGCCAGGTCGAGTCGTCGTGGTGGCAACCGAACCTCCACCGGAGATTCTTAGCACCCCTGCCCGCCGTTACCATGGTCGCCACCGTAGCCAGGAATAGCGGGGCCGCCGGGACTGGGGCCGTCTCTTCGTAACTTTCTTCATTGGGGATATTGCCGTAGTTGCCACGCTTGGCGAGCGGGTTGGCAACCGCAGTTTTTATTGTTATTTGCTGTTATCAGAAAGATGCTGCTGCCCATCTTCTGCCTCAGTTTCCCTCTGTCGCCTCTTACGACACCCACGGGAAGATATGGGGTAGTGGGTATTCTAACCCGCCACTACACGGGAAGTGTGGGGTTTAAGTAATACAATTTATCAACGTGGTTTATAAACTGCTCAAATTTTGTTTTTAAAACAGGTATAATGCTATCGAAAAATAACGGGGCACCTAGCAGGTATAGCGATTCCGTACTGACAGTTTTAATTCCTGGAGAAATATGATTGAAATTTTGAATTGAAGTGTCCCTGTAAGAACTAGTTAAATTATTGGAGAAAAATATTTCACATTTATTGCTATTTGGTTCAAGACCAATATTTTTAAAATTTCGAAAAATATGAGTAAGATCACTGAGGACGTCATCTGCTCTACCTCCTAGTGTACCGTCATCCAGGTACCAGATATTCAGCTTGGATTTCAAATTTGAAATAATGCGTTGAATTCCGAAACTGAAAAGTGCTGGACCTAGTGGGTCACCCGGTTGAACACCGACAGCAGAATCGATAATATGGTTTTCATAAAACAAGTTAGTATTTTGACTGTAACATTGCCAAACGTAATGATAAATTTCGGGGGTATTGTTAGCCACTTCTTTCAGCAGGGTTACCCCTATCGATAGAGTTAAAAGCATTCCTTAGATCAACCTTCACAAGAACATTTGCATCAGAGTTTGTGAAAAATGTACGCACTGAATGTACCGCCGCCTCACAGCCACCTCTAGTGCCAAAGCCTAGATGAGTAGGCTGAAATTTTGTCTTAACGTTAGCGATTATGTGCCTGCAAGCTAAGTTCGAAGTTAAGCGTCGAAATGTGGAACCAACGGCAATAGGACGGATACCGTTATCCTTTTTTTGAAGGCACATAATCTTGCCCCATATAAGAATGGAATGAAATTTGGATTAGCATTACCAGAAAGCATAAAATTACATAATTTTGTAATGTCATTAAGAAATACTCCGCCGGCGTCACCGGCAGAAGCGCTTTTTTTTTAAATAGAATAAGGGTGACAAACGAGCACACAGTCTACCTGATGGTAAGTGGTTGCTGTGGCCCATAGACATCTACATCTATCTTCGTTTGCGAATTTAAATGCAGATGCGTTGTCAGCCGTGAGGACTAAGATAGAATGCCTCTTTTCCAGTAAAAAGGGTCTCCGGTTCTCTACACTCACCATACGAAACACAGCAGCATTAAGCTGCTATTTTACGCTGGTATTCTGTGAGAGCGTGGTCCTTCCCCGGTCGAGCCGACCCATGCGTGCTACAACTATACTATTTATATAGCTGCAGCATGGCTCTACCACGTAACGCTTACAAGATCTTTAAGATGTTGAGGCGTAATTCCGTCAATACCGCCAGCAGAGCCATTCGAAAATGACATAATTGCTTCTAAAGTGTCTTTTTCACAAATTTGTAAAGGTTGCATAGAAGTCTTGCTTCTGACGAAGACCTTCAAGAGTTTCGACATTACTAGGAGCCAGGATGTCGTTTGGGAATAAAATACGGGATGCATTTTTTAAGTCGCCATCCATTACTTTCGACTCAACTACTTTTTTTAAATCAAATTTAGGACGAGGTCGAGATAAATGAGTATTAATTGGGTAATCTAAATTTTGAAAAGATGTCTCTTTTAGTTGAGACGTAATTGATTTATTTATTGTTTAATGAAAATGAAAATGGGAATACGCGAAAGTAAATAATTTTGGCCAACTCTTTTCACTATTAGTGATACAATTTTAAATAGTGCATGACAATGCTTTAGCAAGCTGCATCCTCGCACTTCTGGGAATTCTTTTAACCGCTGGTACATTACGATGATAATTGTAAATTTGCTCCGAAAAAAGGGAAAAATTTGTGTCATTAGAGGAATTACTAATAGAGTTATCAATTTCTACGGTAGGCTGTGAAGCCGAAATAATTTTACTATGGCATCGTTTAATATGTATATTTAATCCCTTTTACCTTTAAACAGCCTACCGTCGATACAATTTTGACACTGTAGGAAATCCGGCTGTGAATGTAGCGGAGCGAAGATATTCATTAAAAAATCTAAACAGATCTCTACAGCACTCAAAAGTCTTTATATTACATAGCTTCATATTGACTTGAAATGTGCATACCCCGCATCTTTCCCTGGAACACAATCATTTACGGCCTAAATAAAAGAATTTTGCTCTGTAAATGAAATATTAGGTCCTTACATATGAAATTAGCGTTTTGTCGTACTGAGCACTTTGATCTGAAATATCTCCTCTTTGGTTAAGAATTCCAAATTCAAATTTATAAATTCATTTAGCTGGTACATTTGAGTTTTGACAACAGTCATTCATTTGTTTTTTCCTCATTATTTTTTTCTTTGTCGTCGCTTATTACCGACACAATGGAAAACATGAAATATCGGTATATTTACGAGTACGAGTTCTACCGTGGCACCAGTGATACAGAAACAGCTCGAAGGATTAATGATGTGTACGGCGCTGGTGTCGCAAAAGAAAGCACAGTACGTTTTGGTTTCAACTTTTCATTCTGGAAATTTCGACCTTCAGAGCCAACCCGTGGACGGCCGGAGACCAAAGTGGAAAATGAAGAATTAAAGGCTATTGTGGAAGCGGATCCATCACAAAGCACTTCGAGATAGCTGCAGGCTTCGGGGTAAGTGATAAAACTGTATTAATCCACTTGAAGCAAATCGGAAAGTAAAAAACTTGAAGGATGGGTACCTCATGAATTGAGTGAATCGAACTTGCAAACACGCGTCGACTGCTGTGTTACTTTGCTTTACCGACACAATAATGAAGGGATTTAAAATCGAATCATTACTTGTGATGAAAAGTGGATACTGTACGATAATCGGAAGCGGTCATCGCAATGGCTTAGACCTGGAGACCCAGCCAAATCCTGCCCTAAACGAAAATTGAGTCAGAAAAAGTTACTTGTGAGTGTTTGGTGGACTAGCGCCGGTGTCGTTCACTACAGCTTTCTAAAATCTTACCAAACGATTACGGCAGATATCTATTGTCAGCAACTGCAAACCATGAAGGAGGAACTAGCTGCTAAACAACCGAGATTGGTCAATCGCTCTAGGCCACTGCTGCTTCACGACAACGCAAGACCACACACTGCACAACAAACAACCACAAAGTTAGATGAGCTACAATTGGAATGTCTGCGACATCCACCGTACTCCCCGGACCTTGCTCCAACAGATTACCATTTTTTCCGGAATTTGGATAACTTCATACAAGGACAAAAATTTAACTCTGATGCTGCAGTCCAAACCACCATCAAAGAGTTTATTGATTCTCGCCCCCATGGTTTTTTTTAGTAAAGGGATCAATGAACTACCTATGAGATGACAAAAGTGCATAGATAACAACGGTGCATACTTTGATTAATTAAATATATTTTACAAAAAAAAAAATGACTTTATATTCCTCCCGTACAAAACGCTAATTTAATATGTAAGGACCTAATATTATCATAATACTTCTCTGGATTTATTCCATATTGATAAAAATTGTATGTATTAAATTATTTGTAACTACAAATACGATTAATTTTCTAATGAAAAAAGCTAATAATCGGAGAAAAATAAATGTTTTCTTGCTCTCCTGTAATTTAAAAAAAAATTAAGGTTCGCCCTTTGCGGCGTTAGCGATAAATTGAGTAACGCTACCGCAAGTATTAAGTTCTAACGTTTTCTGACGGAATAGAGTATAACCGTCACGTATAACGTATATGCCAGTAAATACGATTGATGCTGATGGGTTCGAATCCCGGGTCGGGTCAAAATCAGTTATTGGGTTTCTCTGACAATAAATTCTCAATAGTAGCCCGTAGGCAGGAAGTTGGCGGTGTGACACCCCCGTGCCTCGGAAAGCACGTAATGCCGTTGACCCTGCGCCTGATGTTTCTTCGGTCATGTGAGATTACCGTCCCATCGGAATATGAGAGTTACGGAACAGAGAGTGCACCTGTACTTGCGCATACACCCGGGCACTATAATCCTGTCCTACGCAGATGGATAGTCTCCGTTGAGACTGGCCGCCGTGACCGAAGTTTGGTCTAGAGGACATTATTATTATTATGCCAAATGGGCAATAACGTCAAAAATACGAGACGTCTTTAAACCGTCTGCCAAGCGTAGCGGTGACGGAAAATCTTCGTTCGTTCGGTTATGACCTTATGAGGGGGACAAGGCTAATGCTAAGTTTAAGTGGAAATGAGTACAATACCTCTTTCTTCGTTTTTAAAGTTTTGCTCATATCTACTCATTACGCCGCGCAGTTGCGTTGTAAATGTAGAGCCGTAATCCTCGCACTGGTAATCTTTTCTACCATCACCATTCCGTAAGATCAGTCAGATCAAATCAGTCTTATTTGTCAGCTAGCTGATTGCACCGCGTGCAGATCCGCATTCCCCTTGTGCAAGTGGAGATGAAAAGCTATTCAGGGAAACACACCTTGTATTCGTGTTTGCCTTGCCTGAGCAAAAATCATCATCATTACAGCCCTTCACAAGTCCACTGCTGCTGGTGGGGGTGGCCCCAAGGAATGCATGTCTTACAAAGTCGTCGTTTTTAAATTTGTCGCACAGAGAAACCCCGAGCATAGCCCTCTCTATTGCTTGCTGAGCGACCTTGAGGTTACGGCCAGTAGTAAAGGATCACGTCTCAGATCCATAGGTCTTCACTGGCAACACGCACTGGTTGTACAATCTTGTTTTGAAGTTTTGAGTTTTGAGGTAGATAGGTATGAGCAGCAATAGTGCGAGAAAATGTCCTCCCCAAAAAGGGACCGCCAAGGGACTACTGACGTTGGTAGGACTGCGAATGTGTGCGGTAGCGTTACCGTAGGTCTGTCGATATTCGGTGATGATTTTTTTTATAAAAGTAAAATTACAAAAGAGCACACATTCCAGCTAGTGATGGCCACTAAGACGACGTACTAAGCCAGCAAAACTTACGATTTCACCCCCGCGTCACACACGGAGACTGCGGCGCTGTATTACGGCGGACGGTGGTACTAAAACCATAACTCGCAATAGTGAATGATAGAGTACATAGACAAGTATGTCTACCCTCAATTAAGAATAATAATGCAGATGCATTATCGCTAATAAAGAAATAAAGAATGTCCCATTACCAGTAAAAAATGTCTCTGGTTCTCGTCACTCACCACACGAAACACAGAAAGATAAATCTGCTACTTTACGTTGATGTTCTGTGCGAGCATGGTCCTTCAGCCGAGTTCTGTCGAGCCGACCTATTTATGTTGCAACCAGTGTATAGTTGCGTGGTTCTTCCACGTACAACGTGAAACTATGCACTTTTAGTCGTTGCAAGTCCGACATAACCCATCCTTACCCAAGCGAGGCGAGTTCATCGACCGGACATCCTTGATGTAGCAATACTCAAAGATATCCCGCTCTCGATATCATCGATCGAGACTATCTTAGAGCTAGACTCGGACCACAGACTGGTCTTGTTGCAGCTGGGCCAGCCCGCTGGTGAGGTCCTTCAGACCAAAACCATCGTGGACTGGCGTAAGCTCGAGGTCAAACTTGAGTCTACGACCTCCCAGCATTTAGATAAAATTCCCGACGATGTAGACTCGCCAGAGGTAGTCAATGAGGCGATTAGCGCCCCATCGGTCCACCTCAATTCAGCGGTCGAAGATTGCTCTCGTAAGGTTCGGGTGTCGAGCGATCAATACACGAAGTTTCCGAGAGACATTCGGCAGCTGATTAGAGCAAAAAGTACGGCCCTAAGACACTACGACCTCTATCGCACAGTATATAATAAATTTCGACGTCGCAACCTCCAAAACGAGGTAAAACAGCGCATATCCGACTTTAGGCACGACAAATGGAACAACCTGCTGGACGAAATCGAGCCATCGCACACCGCGTACTGGCGGTTGGTCCGATCTCTGAAAGCAGAGTAAACTGCACCCATGCGCCCCTCATTCGGCCAGGAAACCTCAATCTCGCCTATGACGACTCTGAGAAGGCCGAATGCCTCGCGGACAGCCTAGAGAGCCAATGCACTCCCTCCAACGAACTCATAGATCCGTTCACCTTCTAGAGGTCGAAGCGGAGGTCGAGCGTAAGGTTACCACCTACGGGCGACCCCTTTGATCCTGTGATTGTGGACGAAGTCACAGAAGTCATCAAAAGTCTCAAAAAGAAATTAGCACCTGGCCCCGTTGGCATTAGCAACAAGGTGCTGAAATCTCTCTCAGCGCCGTTCGCATGCCTCCTAGTAGGCATATTCAACGCTCTTCTTTCCAGCTGCTCCTTCCCAGATGCATGGAAAGAGGCAGACGTAATAGGAATCGCGAAACCAGGGAAACCGCGCAACTTAGCCTCAAGTTATAGACTAATTAGTCTCGTCAGTACACTGGGGAAAGTGTACGAGTGACTCATATTGAATCGCCTACGTAAATACGTCTTCGCAAATAAGCTGCTTCCAGACGAGCAGTTCGGCTTCAGACCCGAACACTCGTGTACCAACCAGTTACATCGCCTTACAGAGTACATTCTGAAAGGCTTCAATCTCCCAAAAAGAAGCAATAGGACCACTAGCACCGGCGCACTTTTCTTCGATGTCGCAAAAACGTTTGACAAAGTTTGGCACGACAGCTTACTTTACAAGCTGTATAAACTCAACGTGCCTGATAGGCACACCCACATCATCAGAGTCTTCCTTGTCAGCCGCCACTTTCGCTATCGAATAGAGGGCACTCGATCCTCGAAACGCCTCCTCAAGGCTGGAGTCCCTCAGGGCTCAGTCCTCTCCCCACTCCTCTTTACACTCTTCACGAGTGACATTCCGAAGGACCCAGTAGTCAATACTGCTCTCTTCGCCGATGACACGGCACTTTTGTCGCTCATCGCAATAAAAGAATACTCGCCCAGAAGCTCCAAGCAGCCGTCAACCGCTTAGGCGATTGGTTTCGCTTATGAAGAAACGAAGTGAATCCTGAGAAAAGTGTAGCAATATACTTTCAAAGGAATCCTGCGTTCCATCGTCAATTAAATCCCAAAAAAATGTTAAGCACGATAACCCTACCTATACGGCCGCCAGATCCCTGGCAATCAACGGCCAAACACTTAGGAGTCACTTGCGACCACGGTATGACGTTCGCGAAACACATTCGCGATGTTCGCAACCGTGCCGAATTCGTCACTAGTCGCCTCCACCCGCTAGTTAACAGCAGGAGCAAACTGTTCTTAAGGCACAAGCTCCATCTTTACAAAACGTGCGTAAGACCTATCAAGTCTTACGCAAGCGTAGTTTTCGAGCACGCGACCCACAGAAATTTGTACGAACTCCAAATCGTCCAAAATAGATTCATTCGAAAAGCCACCGGAGCCCGTTGGTACCAGCGAAACACCGACCTTCACAGAGATTGCCAGATTCCGACGATCACGGAATACTTCAAGGAAATGTCTCAGCGATACTTCGAGAGCACCGAAACACATCCTAACCTGTTAGTGGTAAACGCAGTCACCTACGTTCCGACTTTAAACGTCACGGCCTCCCTCCGGAGGCCTCGACTATTACTATTACTATTAACTACTATTAACGTTTTAATTGAAAACCCGAATCCGTTAGATTCCGACGACCTAAATGTCGCCGGGCCATCACACACCAACACTACACACACACCTAGTGTCACAAGCACAGTTAGGACAACGGATGAGACGCAGCGAGTCCGCAGACGGGCGCGCTGCACACCCCTCCACACCGCGTACACACCGTACACCCGCGTTCCTGGGTGGTTCTCACCGCCCAGAATATCGAACGATACGAGTTAGCCGTCAAAGCCGGGGTCCGCCACCCCCTGTTCGGACGGCGGTTAGATAACTCACCAATGCCATGTTAATGTGATCACAGAACAGAACACAATATTACCTCCCCCCCCCTTTTTATAGCTCTGAGTTTATTTTTTATAGCCCTGAGTCCCATGAAGCTGTAAGAGCCGCATAGGCTAACAGAACATACACATTACTTCACAGAAATTAGAGAGCAGGCGAGCGATTACGCAGTAAAAAATAAAAATCGCCCCTTACGCCTTTGCAGTGCAATAATTTACAGTTAAAAACTAATGAAATGTTGTTGCGTGGTGGCGTTGTGAGGGAATCTATTATTTATCCTATTTTTTGTCCTTTAAGTCGTAGAGGCGACTATGGGAAGAATCAAAAAAATCTTGTGGCTTCCAATTCTTATGTCACCATCTAGCATAATATGAAAATAAAAAGATATATCGAGTTTACGCCAGACGTAAAATAGAACCAGCGATAGACAACAGCATCAAAGAATAAGGCGTCCTTTTAAGCAAATCCTCCCTATAATGGGAGAGACCCATAACCAGCAGTAGACTTCTATGGGCTGACGAAAAGTAAATAACCGATACCATTGTACTGTACCTACTGATGTTTCCAATAATAAATGTTAATGTAACTTAAAAAAGTCATAAAAATAAATAGAAAATAATTATGAAACTAAAGTGGACATTGTTAGTCGTGATTAATTTTGCCCTAAGACAATTAATGTTAACCCATTGTATTGTGTGTAAAGGTTAAACCCTTTGTAAAGGTTACACAAAACAAAACATTTTGGGCGCCTCTCGTCCCGTATTATTACTATCAGGTTCATATGTTGTACGTATATTAATATTTAGAGTTTGACATCGATTTATGTTCAGATATTTAGTCTTAAATTCCACCGGAGAAGACAAAATGTCAGAGTTACCTACTGTTGGCTAATTTCCAACGAGATTTTAACATTAATCAGTTTGCCTTATGTGTTGTTTTGGATTTTCATAATCCCGTAAAAATATGTAATGAATAATAAAAGTGCGCTATAAAGTTTAATGATTTATGTAGTAATATATTTTAGAAATATGTGCGATGAAAACTCTTAGTAAGTTTTCTTCTTCGCACGACTGCTTTGTGGAATCGTTTACCATCGGCGATTTTTCGAACCGATACGACTTAGGACCTTCAACAAACGACCTTACTACTTTTTAAAAGATCTTTTTAAAAGGACCTGCCTGTCAAAACATACCATCAGGTGACCTCCCCCTTCTTCTATAAAAAAAACTCAAATTATTTTAGTCAACTAGTACAAGCTGATGTAGTCGAACTTAATAAATGTATACCATTGTAGGTATTAAAAATAAGGTTCCAGATTACTGTGCTTCTCATCTTATTAGAAACTGTTAGATATCAAACAGGGTTGAAAAACAAACCTGAATTTCAAAATCCTTTGTTTCACTAGAATAACGGGAAATAAAAAAAAACATACAACTAATAAGCACACACACTCACACACATACATATCTCCGTTTTAGGCTTAGGTCTCATTTTGCTTATGAAGGCGTTGAGGAACATAGCTTGGCTATCTACATTGACTATATAACGAAATAGGACATAGGATATATCAATACTTTGGTTTACATTTTGTCCCAATTCTGAATAAAATAAATAATTAATATAGTCATAATACATAATATAGTCTGTTAAACCGAAGTAGAGTTTACTTTGTTTATAGTTTATTTTAATTTTGTTTTCTATTCTCAATCTCGTTTCGGTCTTTTTAGTGCATTACTTTTAAATTGACCTGTTTGCAGTCGAGTTTTTGATTTTTTAATTATTTATTTTATTTTAAACTTTTAGTATAGCCGTGGTAGCTCAGATGGTTAGCGCTCGCTGTAAATTTCACAGCACGCGAGCAACCTGGGTTCGATCCCCGCCGGCACCAATGAAATTGTTAATTGCAATTTTAAGTGTTGATTTACCACGTGCTCGGCGGTGAAGGAAAACATCGTGAGGAAACCTGCATGTTGGAGAAATAAGAAAAAAAGTATTTCAAAGACATGTGAAGTTCGCCAACACGCCATGGGGCAGCGCGGCGGACAATTCCTTGCCCTAAAACCCTCTCAGAAATGCGAGGAGGCCTGTGCCCAGCAATGGGACGTATATAGGCTGTACCTTTAACTTTACCTAACTTTAAACTTTTTAGTGTCCCGACACACTCTTATGAACTAAATTTCATATGATAGCACGAGGTCCGAAACAAACATGGCCCATTTTTACGCTATCAAAAACATTTTAAGTAAATTTATTATTTTTAATTAAATTTAAACATATAACTTATATTTGTAAACCCCTTTTAATTCCCTTTATTTTGATACCCTACTCGATAGGTTTGGATATTTTTTTATTAACGTATTACTATTTCGCACCAAAAATCCGCCATTTTGTTTATTTTTTCAAACAGCTATCTAAGAACACTTGAGTTTTTAAGACGAATATAACGATACCTTAACTGTCGGAATCCATCGAGCCGTTTGGAAGATACAAGGTAATAAAGAAATTTACAAACATACAAGATACGCGCGAAAAACCCTTCCTTGGCAGTCGGGTAATAAAGAGTAATTCAGCCTCCCTGGTTTTTATTTCCTCGACAAGTGAGAAGTGCCAGGCGGTGGGCAGGAACTCATTTAGTATATCAGTCTATTTGAAAATTAAATCAAAATGTGTTCGTGTTAAAATTTCAAAACATAGATTTAAAACAGGCAACCCAAATTGATTAAAAAAGAAAACTCGTTAATATCAAATTATCTAAGAAATAAATAATACAGAAGTTACATTTTAATTATTTTACAGCCATAATGTGACATGTTATGGCGGGAAGATGGCGACCGAGAATAGATTCCATAGACAGATCCGAGTCTTTGATGTCACCGAATCAAATTACAAAAGTAAAACTTCCTCCAGACGTTAGATGTTTCTCGAATAGATGTATGTGTATCTAATTTAGATTTATTTTTGTTTATTGAAGATAAATTTAAGATATTTCAAATGTATTCAGTTGAAACTCGTCCCCCACAGATTTATTAAGGATTGATATAAAAAGATCGATAGAGGCTGACATTTAATTAAGTCCTTTAATTCTGAGAGAATTATTTTAGACGTTAAGTTTCTGCTTTTTGAAAGTCAGTCTACATTTGAACTGGGTTTAAGACTCCTTTTTTCTAGAAGTCAGTTTGGATAGTTTTTCTTTTTATAGAAATGAGGAAAAATGAGAATGCGGTTCACCTGGTGGTAAGTGATGCCCACCACCCATGATCCGCAACACCGGAGGATTCGCAAATCATATCGATTAGGAAAAATCACTGATTGACAGAAGATTTTTCGCCATACTATGTTTTAGTACTTTGTAGTTGAAGCTTGTTTGAGCACTCCCTGTAGTAAATGCGATAAAAATTTAAAGAGATACAACGTACCTTTGCAAGGCCATTCTACTCGTTTCTGCTGCAAAGCAACAGTGCATAAACACTATTGATTCGGATTAAAGGAGAAGAGAGTCAGTTTAATTGAAGGCGGCGTTTAATCTAAGGTCTCGGAATTGACAAATGCCGCTGTAGCCTTCTTTGTGTGGAGATTTTCATAATTTTGTATTAACAAACAAACTTATAGTCCTATAGTCCACGTGATAGTAAGTGACTGTTGTAGCCTACTTCAAATAAAACCTAGTGGTTATATTATACTCTTAGACTTCAAAGCCGGACCATCTGCGCATGCATTGTCACGTTTGAGGACTGATTGAAATATGGTACAATCGTAAAGTTTAATTTAATAAAACGAATCGAATCCAAAATAATCTTCTAATAAAACTCTCAAAACAACAAACAATCTAAGATTGTGTCCTTCTTAGGGTTTGGGTCCCGGGACGTCTCGTGTCTCGAAGTCCCGGAACTTCGTTCCGGCGCTTCGTTTCTGGAGTGTATTGATTAATCCAAGACTTATCACCTGTAATAATGTTGTAAACACGCCGAGACGAGCCTGCTTCAAATTTAGTAATCATGTCACGTCACCACTCCCCGCGAGCCTACCTTTAAACATCGGTGAGGTTGTGCGGCGCCCAACACGAAACTATCCTCCTCTTGCGAAGGATAAGGGCAACAAGGTTTTTCTTCACGCACAGCACGCGGTACGTAGTAATACTATTTTAACAAGAACAATAATAGTATTTCGTACTAAGTGGGTATTATATTAATATAATCGTATTGGAAGTTGTGGAGATACCAAATTCCTATCACAAACTAAGTCATTACAAATGATGCAAAGGGCTGGGTGATGTGAATGTGCGATGATGGGTTACGTATTAAAACATTTGAAAAAACTAAATCTAGGCACCTATTCTTATGATTTATTACTGCATTATATTGGTGAAAATTAGTAATACTGAATTATATTGGTGAAAACTGGTAATCTAATGAATATTAAATATTAAATCATCTACTGTAGGATTTAGAAGATTGCAGTCGTAATTAATATTATCTTGCGACCACACTGCATTTCGATCCTTAAAATCTCCAACTCCAATTAATATCTATGTACCCCTATCGGATTGGGCATGGTATTCTTAACAATGGTATTCTTAACATGTTGTATACGATAATACTACATTATTCTAAATAGTGCATTGTTTATACTATATATGTAAATAGAAACATAATATATAATAAAAGTTAAAAAATTATAGCCTATATACGAGGGTGTTATAGGGTAAGGAAATGTCCGCCGCGCCGCCCCAATGCGTGTTGGCGAACTTCACTTGTCTTCGAAATATTCTCTTCTAATTTCTTTATCATGCAGGTTTCCTCACGATGTTTTCCTTCACCGGCGAGCATGTGGTAAATCAGCATTTCATTGGTGCCGGCGGGGATCGAACCCTATACTCATGTTTCATAGGTGAGTGCTCGCGTACTGTGAAATTTACAGCGAGCGTTTAGCCCCTGAGCTACCACGACTCTTTACTATAGAATAGTATAAAATACAAACCTTTATATATACAGTTGATTTAAAAAACTAAGTTACTAGTATTTTTGCGTATTTCACTCTATACTCATGTTTCATAGGTGAGTGGAGAGAAGAAGACCGCTTTTACTGATAACGAGGTATGCCATCTTAGTCGTTAGGGTTGATAATGCATGTGCATTTTGATTCCTAATCGAGGACTGATATGTACATAGGTGTCTATGAGCTACAACATCCACTTCATTCCATCAGGTGGACTATATATTTGTAACGTTGTTATACCTGGGGCCATAAGCAAACAAATGTAGTAGAAATAAAACAATCTAAAAAATTGTGTGTAACTGTAAGTATTTGGAAATAAATACATTTTGTATTTTTCTATTTGTACACGAATATACAAAACAATAATAATAAGTATTTCTTCATAAACGTAAGTCCGTCAAATTAAAATAGTAATGTTGCCACATTTATTAATAAATTCCGTGATTATTTTAAAAGCGCCATAAACTTATTTAATAACTAACCTAAAGGAACACATTTCCTCATTATTACTTTTAATTGACGCTTCCCTATACATTCCCGCTCGTATTTCCTTTTCTAATTGGTACCAAAATACACTAAAACATAACTAAACCGCACGAAAATACAGTTCTGAACCGTAACGACCCTAGTAAACGATTTACACAAGTTGAAAAAAGGTAAGTAACCATCACCAGTGTCCATGATCACTGGACATCGAAATACGTTCTCATATATACGGATCAAGTTATAATTGTCGACTATTTTAGGGTGGCACATTCATAAATTTCAGCGGACGGCGTTCGTCTAAATCATTTTAACGCCAAAACTGAGCTTAAATGATGTTTTAAAATTTCATGTGTCGTCACGCTACGATACCGATACGATTGTGTATTAGATAAAATAAATAATATATAAAATTTTCTATAGTATTTATTTAATTTAATTTTGTTGTACCATTCAAGATTTTTAATAATAGTACCTACAACACAATTAAATTTTGCTGAATTATACAAGATTTTGAAATTAAAGGTCATCGTCGTTTGTTTGATATCAATAAATCTGTTTTACCTTTGTTAAATATCCTCTCTCTCGGTTTCTTATCATCAAACGTTCAATATTTCATAGAATACAATAATAGAACTTTGGCCCTACACTGTATCAATGAAAATAAGTTCTATAAATCTATTGCTATTTAGTAGTGAAAAAAATTAATCGTCAGGGAACCACGTAAAAAGGCATGAGTGGGTCTTGCAGTCGAACGATGGAACCTTTACGTAGCACCTTGAAGTACTCGTGCAACGCAGGATGGTTTTAATAATCTATTCTAACATTTTTTAATATATTATATTTTATATAATTATTTTAATTGCTCTTCTTATAAAATTAAAATATTGTTAGCATATTAAAACTATTTCAAGAAAAAGAGCACCTGAAATTTGGCTAGTTTGTTTCTCTAGATTAGTATCTAACTTTAAGAACTGCTAAAGCATGAGCAGGCGAGGTTGACATTTGGCGAATAATTTCCTATGCCCTATATAATTATGTATTAAAGTATGTATTGCAATGCCTCATTTTTGATAGAAACCTACGCATACATGCGCACAACTACATACCAAAGTTTCACCGTAATCGGATGAATGTTATTCATGTTAATATACTCGTACATATTATATAATATATAAAAAAGAACATGATGAAGTGTAGACGTAATTATAGCTCATTAGTCCACTGCGAAACATTACATCTACCCGCAACGCTAGTTGGTATGAAGCTACCAAGAATACTTGTTCCATCAATGGTTGTGGATTTTTTGACCTAATATAGCTGGCCATAGTGGTCTTCTTTACTACCTAGGGTCTGTTTGGGTAATCTAGGTATCTACTCTATATAATTTCTGCCGCTTTTTACTGACTACACTTGTTACTTACTTCACCGTATCATCAGGTGGAATGCTAGCTCGTCTGTGGGCTATGTAGTAAATAATAGCAGCGGTAATAATTATGAAATTATGCGGCCCATTTACATGAAAATACTATCTGGCTCGGAAGACGTTTTATCTGCCCTTTCTGGTAGATGGATATGATCTTAATCGGTCAAGTCGTTTAGAAGTTTCACGATTACTAACAGATGCACCGACGATTATATAATAATATATATACTAGCGACCCGCCCCGGCTTTGCCTGAATAGGATTTATTAATGTGGCGTTATTTAGATTTAAGACAATCAATGACCATTTATTTTATCAATTATTCATTTAAAAAAAAAATAAAAAAAATTACGATACAAATATATAACCTGATATTGCTCTCTGTCTGTTCGTAAAGTATCATCACAAAAGGTTCAGCCATTCTGACAAACAAACGGACAAAAAGAAAAAAAAAATTATGTCTTAATAGTATGCAAATAAGCGCCTGAGCTTGATAGAAGCCAATTATTTTAGTATTTCAGATATGCACTTCAATTTTATTTATATGTAAAGACATAAAGATTTCCTTGCAATAAATATTTCCCGTAAAAGCTTTTAAAATTTGTATCGTGATTTATAAATGCAGCATTCCCACTTGTCAAAAGCTGCGCGTAGCCGCCAACTGACAGATGTCGCGCCGCGCTAGGGCAAATACTCCAAATCCAAACTAAACTCACAGGCACACAAACTTCTAAATAATTCTACCTATTAACGAAGTCCGAGTGACGTACGGACGCTTAAATTTATTTATGTGAACCAAAAACAGTTTGTCAAGGTTTTAATAGTTAAATAGTGCATAATGGAAGTTCTAAAATCCACTATGACATTAATAATTAATAAAATGTCACATTGTTATAATGTTAGATTATGATGTTGCAAACAAAAATAAACATGGTTTTTGTGTCACTAGTTTGTGTTTGTATTTTATTGTAGTTGATTATGCTCCTACAGCTGTCATTTTCGCATAAGTCCAGTAAATTTTTTTCTAGTCATTTCTCATTCCAGTGTTGCTAAATTTTATCATAAAGGGCTGCGTAAAAAGTAAAAGTTAAGTTGCAGCTTATAAACGTCCCTTCAGGTGAGCAGGGCCTCTCATGCTGAGAGGGTTTCAGGCAAGTAAATGTCTGCCGCATTGCCCCAATGCGTGTTGGCAGACTTGATGAGTCTTTAAATATTTTTAATTTCTCAGTTATGCAAGTTTCCCGCAGCTGTACACGTCATCGTTGGAGCCACACGCAAGTGTGGTAACGATCAAGAGCAAGTCTTATCCGACACTATTCCGATGATATCCGGACGTCAGTCTGAGCGAGATTAGAATGGCTCTCCAGCACCTTAAAACAGCAAGGCCCCAGGCGAGGATGGAATTACAGCGGAGCTTCTGAAAGCGGTGGAAAACCGGTACTTGAAGTCCTTCAGAAGCTCTTTAATTCCGTCCTCCATGGTAACGACACCAGGGCGTGGAGCAGAAGTGCGGTGGTCTTGTTCGTCAAGAAAGGCGACAACGCTCTCTTGAAGAACTACAGACCGATTTCCTTCTGAGCCGCGTCTGCGTGCTGTTTTCGAGTCATTACGAATCGTCTCGCATGCAGACTCGGCGACTTCAGCCTCTCGAACAAGCCGGTTTCCGAAAAGGCTTTAGCACCATAGACCACATACCCTTCGGCAAATTGTACAGAAGACCGACAGTACAATCTGCCACTTTGCCTTGCGTATGTGGACTATGAGAAAGCCTTTGATTCCGTCGAAATTTATGGTGCTGCAGTCCCTTCAGCGGTGCCAAGTGGACTGTCGGTATATCGAGGTGCTGAAGTGTTTGTACAGTAGGGCTACGATGGCTATCCGAGTACAGAACCAGGTACGAAACCTATCAACTGCAGAGAGGTGTAAGACAGGGTGACGTAATATCCCCGAAACTCTTCACCGCCGCATTGGAAGACGTTTTCAAGCTACTGGACTGGAAAGGATACGGTATTAACATCAATGGCGAGTACATCACTCACCTTCGATTTGCCGACGATATAGTCCTTATGGCAGAATCGCTGGAGGACCTAAGCACTATGCTCAATGACCTCAATAGTGTCTTCAACGGATAGGTCTCAAGATGAACATGGACAAAACAAAAATCATGTTTAATGTCCATGTCACACTTATGCCGGTAGTTGTTGAAGCACTAAGCTCGAAGTTGTTGACGAATATGTTTACCTGGGACAAATAGTCCGACTAGGTGGTCAACTTCGACGAGAGGTCAATCGACGGATTCAACTCGGCTGGGCAGCGTTCGGGAGATTACGACCCATCTTCGTCAGGCATACCTCAAACCCTCAAAACTAAATTGTTTAACCAGTGCGTGTTGCCAGTGATGACATACGGAACTGAGACGTGGTCCTTCACTGCTGGCCGTATGAGGAAGCTCAAGGTCGCTCAGCGAGCTATGGAGAGCTATGCTCGGGGTTTCTCTGCGTGATAAACTTAGAAATGAGGATATCCGCAGTAGAACCAGAGTAACCGACATAGCCCAAAGGATTAGTAGCTGAAGTGGCAATGGGCCGGCCATATAGCTCGAAGAACCGACAACCGATGGGAAGAAAGGTTCTCGAGTGGCAGCCTCGTACCGGCAGGCGAAGTGTAGGGCGTCCCCACTAGATGGAGTGACGACCTGGTAAGACATGCAGGAAGTCAATGGATGCAGGTGGCTGGGACCGTGCTTTGTGGCATTCCGTGGGAAGGCCTATGTTCAGCAGTGAACTTGTGAGGGCTGTAATGATGATGATGATGATGCTCCTACAGCTGTCATTTTCTCAAAGTCCAGTAAATTTTTTTCCAGTCATTTCTCATTCCAGTGTTGCTAAATTTTATCATAAAGGGCTGCGTAAAAAGTAAAAGTTAAGTTGCAGCTTATAAACGTCCCGCTGGTGGGCACAGGCCTCCTCTCATGCTGAGAGGGTTTCGGGGCAAGTAAATGTCTGCCGCATTGCCCCAATGCGTGTTGGCAGACTTGATGAGTCTTCGAAATATTTTTTAATTTCTCAGTTATGCAAGTTTCCTCGCAGCTTGCATGTTTTCCTTTACATTAACAAATTCATTAGTGCCGACGGGGATCGAAACCGGGTTGTACTCTCGAAGCCCATGTCCAACTACGGACATTCACGAGAAAATTATGAAGAAGAAGGATTTTTTTATTTTGATTAAAAAGCAAATGTAAGTGTAAATGTGTCCTCAGATTTAATGAAAAAAATAAATAGGTCCATGGACTATATGCTGTAGTCTATAGCAAAGGCTAGAAAAACCTCATGTCCTCCGACAGATGGAAGTATACGTTGTCTTCCATGCCAGATATAAAATACCCAGATTGGCAAAGGGAAGTAGTGTCAAAGGTACGACACAACTGGTAGAGGCCGTCAGCAGTGGACTATTGGTTGCTGATGAAGAAGATAATAATTATTACATGAACTTCGCAACAATTGCAGTATTGTAAAAGATTACCCCGCTTTCATTCGCTGTGGTGTGTATCAAAATATCAAAACATGTTTTCTTTTGCTATGAAAGGTTTTGTATAAAATAAATGACTCAATGGTTAGAAGCTTTTAACTTAACATTAATATATAAGTAAGAATGTACAAAGCAAACAAAACACATCGAATTAATAACCAAGTCTTGGAAAACACTTCTGACACATTAAACAGTTGTCATTCGAATAAAAGGTAAATCTCTCGGCTGAGCTGCAGAGCTTAATGACCACAGAAAGAGACAAAAAGTGCTTACGTCATTGCCTTTGGATAATGCCCGTATGAAATCGGAGAGTACTTGACTTGACTAGTTTTTTTTCTTTTTTCTTTTTGTTTTGTAATCGGCACACCACCGATGTACTGTGACATACTATTTATAAAAGCGTCTCTTTTCTCTGACCATCACTTTGTGTCTTTGATATCTGTGACTATTTGTCTCTATTGTGTTTTGTGATAAACCGCCAAAGTCATTAGGCATCTTTATTTTTAATACAGCCGCGTCGGCCGATGAGAAATGAATTAAACGTTGTTGGAAGGTGAAAATATTTCGGGTTCTCTATACAATATACGTAGGTAAATTAATTTATGTAGGTAAATGAGTACAAAGTCTGTATAATAATTATATACTATATCGTGGAGGCGTTTTAAATAGATAAATTATACATGGAAAACTGTTAAGGTTTTTAAGCCATACAAACATTTTTTATGTGCGAGATTTGAACCCGTGGCCGACACCGCCGCAACCAAACGCTTAGCCACGGCGCTACCGAGCTGTGTTAAACAGTGTTAAAGGCTCGTGAATTTAAAAAAAATCTTGTATTCATCATCATCATCATTATAGCCCATCCAAGTTACAAGTCCACTGCTAAAACATATGCCTTTTTTAAAGAACGCCACAAAGCACAGTCCTGATCCATCTGCATCCATCGGCTTCATGCATCTCTCACTTGGTCGTCACTCCATCTAGTGGGGATCGCACTACTTTCGATTGTCGCTTCTTCGAGAAATATGGCCGGCCCACTGCCTTTCAGCTTACTGATTCGACTACACTTATTTTACTGAGGATAACCTCTTCTTATATTCGAACCCTAGAAATAACTTACAACAGGTGTTAAGACCTCAATCATTTATTTTAAATTCCAGCCTTTATATATACGTAACATGCTAGAAATAGCCATCCTCACAGTTATTTACATAAAATTCCGTAAAAGGGACGTGGACGTGGAGCTGGTCTTAAATTTAATTAATAATAATAATAATCTTTATTGACATACTCGTAATACGAGGTTACAAATAGCCTATGAAGCCTCTGAATCCTAAACTAGGTAAGAACCTGTATGTCAGGATTCAGCGCCTTCTCCCATTTTTCTTAGCCTAACAATTGTATAAATATAATAATAATAATATTGTAAAGTAGCGCTATCCCAGCCTGGCGAAGAAGGATTGAGGACCGTATCGCAAGGCAAGGGCCCTCATCAGCAGACTGATAAGCTTCAGGTCGGGCAATAATAGGCCGAGAATTGTGCGCACCGTCAGGATGGCGTTTGCTGGGACAAATATCAGTTTGTCTCAGCCGGATATAACGCAAAAACTGACGGAGCGCATAGACGACCTGAAGCAGAGAATCGCTGCTTGGGGGAAGCGGATTCGGCGATATACCGAGAGGTCGACACGGTTCAACCAGAATCGTCTCTTGAGAGTGATCAGAAGAGGCTCTATGAATCATTGGAGCGGCCGATGGTACGTGGAACGGGCTCAGCACCAAATCAGGCCGACACTATCGCATTCTTGCGCGGCCTGTGGTCAGAGCCCGTAAACCACAGCGAGGCCTTGGACGGAAGTTGTGGCGAGTCAATGTGCGACTGTTACGCCCATGGACCCCGTCATCATAACGCCGGATGACGTAGCTGAAGCGGTCCGTAGGGCCCCAAACTGGAAAAGTCCGGGACTCGACGGACTGCATCACTACTGGCTGAAGGGGTTTGAGGTGTGTCACGCTGTGCTCGCCCGACAGTTTCAAGAGGTTCTCGACCAAAAGTCACTCCCGAGCATCTTCACTACTGGGATCACACATTTGGTTCCTAAAGACCGGGTTTCCTCAGACCCGAGCAAATACCGCCCCATAACCTGTCTACCTACCATATACAAGACACTAACATCCGTTTTGAGCGCGAGAATCACTCGTCACTGAACGCAAATCAGGTGATGTCGCGCTCAAAAGGATGTCGGGCGGTGGTCGTGGAACCAAGGAACCACTCCTCATTGACGCGGTCATTGGCAAGGTGGTTAAACGTAACCGTCGGAACCTCTCCGCCGCCTGGATAGACTACAAAAGGCATTCGACTCGGTGCCTCATACGCGGCTTAAGAGGGTCCTCGAGCTGTACAAGGTTGACTGTACAGTTCGAGACTTCCTCAGGCAGTGTATGGGGCAGTGGGTCGATCCTTTGTCATCTAGGTGAGCGGATGACGGCTGCGGAGAACCACATAAGGATAAGAAGGGTATCTTCCAGGGCGATTGTTTGAGTCCAATCTGGTTTTGCCTCTCCTGAACCCTCTCAGTACCTTACTGGGGACTCCGGGAGGATTTCAGCTTCGGAAGGAGGTACAAAGTGACCCACCTTTTCTATGGATGATCTCAAGTTATTCGCCTCCAGTCGCTCCCATCTTATGGAATTGCTAAACATTACTTGTGATTTTAGTAATTCTATTAGAATGGAGCTGGGGACAGATAAGTGTGCGGTCCTCCATGTTGAAAGGAAGGGTTGCTAACTCTGAGGGCATAGACTTATCTATGCCCATCAACATAAGGACCCTTTCCGAGGCTGAAACATACCGATACCTGGGTATGTCACAGAACATCGGTATCGATGAGGCGGGTATGAAGCAGTCAGTTTGCGATGTCTTTTATGCACGCTTGACCCACGCATATAACGGTTGGGTCATGCCTGTTCTCATATATACCTTTGGCATACTTAGGTGGACTCAAACTGAACTTAACGCCCTGGATGAAGAAATCCGCACTACTATGACGTCCCATAGGATGCATCACCCGAGATCGTCGATTATGAGGCTGTACTTGCCGCGGAAACATGGTGGGCGTGGCTTTTTAAGCGCGCTTACCATGCATAATCGCAAAGTGTGCAGCCTCCGTAATTACTTACTGACGAGATCGGATGATCCATTCTATAGGGACGTCATTTCTTGTGATAAAGGGCTTACCCCTCTATCCTTAGCCAACGAGCAATGGCAAGACCTGGCAGTGGAGAGCATTTCCGACCGGGAGACCGTATGGAAGGAGAAGGAGCCCCACGGAAGGTTCTACAAGGCCTCCCTCTACTGGCTACGTTTCGGTGACCTCTTTGGGGAAACCGAGGGTTTTGGCTGTGCGATAAAGGAGCAGGTTATTAAAACCAACAACTATCGAAAATACATCCTAAAGGATGGCGCCGTCGACATCTGTCGAGCTTGTCGCCATCGGTGAGTCACTGAGCATGTCATCTCCGGTTGTTCGGCGCTCTAACTCTGAGTACTTGCACAGGCACAACTTAGTAGCCAGAATTCTACACCAGGAGCTCGCTCTGAAATACGGTCTCGTGGACCGGAAATTGCCGTATTACAAGTACTTGCCGGAAGCCGTGCTCAATGACCGCGCCAGGCTCTACTGGGACCGGCCATCATCACAGACAGGACTATTCTTGCGAATAAGCCTGATATTGTGCTGATGGACCGGGCACAGTCAAGATATTTTGGTCGACATCACCATTCCGTATGACGAGAACCTCGTGAAAGCCGAAACAGATAAGCGAACAAAATATCTGGACCTGGCTCACGAGGTGACCGACATGTGGGGTGGACTGCCGACCGAAATTATACCTGTAGTCGTCTCTGCGAACGGTTAATCCCAGTCAGCCTCTCGGGTCATCTGAGGCGACTGGGACTCCGTGACGGACCGCTCAAGCTCAAATGCAGAAGGCGGTGCTCCTCGATACCGCCCGCATCGTCCGCCGGTTTCTCTCCTTTCCCCTAACCTCGGCCGTTTGGTCTCCCCTGCCGGTTTCCATCTGGTTGGGTTTTATTTATTTATGTATTATTTGTTTATTTATGTTAGTATATTAAATATATATTATGTTTATTCATTATTTCCTTTAAAATATTTATTCAGCCCAACCAGATGAGAATACTATAAATACCCACAATAATATTGTAATAATTGTATTTGCAATTTCAGTTCGATGCCCGCTGAATTGAATTAAATAGTTAAATGTAATTTTAAGTGCATATTTACCCGTCCATTTACTCATCACAGTCTATCAAACATAGTCCACTGCTGAATATTGGCCTCGTCTTATATTGCCTAATAAGGGTGTTATATGGAATAGTTGCCACGCTTGGTGTGCGGGTTGCAACCGCAGTTTTTTATTTTCTAATTGTAATTAGGAATACGCTGCTGTCCATCATCTGATTTGTTTCTCTCTGTCGCCTCTTGCGATACCCACGTTGCCGGTGAGACAATGAAAGGAATAAGTATCTATGTCTGAGAAACTAAAATATTTCGAGGATATATCCTGCTCCAAAACCCTTTTAGGGATAAAATGTTTATTGTCAGAGGTTGAACTAATATTGACTATTATTCTGCTTTTCTCCTATCTTTTTATATATAATTCTTTTGTTTGCCATTGTACTCCTTCTAAATGGCTGGACCGATTTTAATGAAGTTTTTTGTGTGTTTGAGTGGATTTTTGGATGGTTTAGATTCACAATTGGACCCCGTAGGTAGCGCTGTTGTTGAGAGCAAGAAATTACCCGTGCAAAGCCGGGGCGGATCGCTGGTTTATATCTTATTTTTAAACTAAATTCAATAAAAAGAAGATTAACCATTGGTCACTATTTCCATGGTCAGACGTGAAAAAACAAATTAACCACAACTTGAATGTTTATTTAGCTGCTCATTAGATAATTACGGTCGTTCAGATTATTATTTAAATTTTAATGAGGTTTTTAGATAAGTCCACAGACCCCTGCGGCCGATCAAATTGACGGGCGTCACAAATCGATTTGTGTTACAATGACTTCTTAATTGTTATACTCTGTCCGATTTTATAGTTGTTCTATTATGATACATACTTTTAGTTCTGTCTACGACTTGTGTGCTTGATTAAGAGGCGATTCGAGTGGAAAAATGTTGTGATAACATAAAATATTGATTTTTATATGACACTACCTACCGTACGTAGCAGAGCCACGCTGTAGCTATATAATATGATTGTAGAAGCACGAATCGGTTGGCTCGACTGGGAATGGACCGCGCTCATGTAAAAAATACCAGCGTAAAATAGCAGCTTAATACTACTGTGTTTCGTATGGTGAGTTTAGAGAACCGGTGAACCTTTTTACTTGTAACGAAGCATTCTATCTTAATCCACAGGGGCGATAACACATTTGCATTTTGATTCTTAATCGAGGATAAATATGACGATGTCTATAGGCCACTGGCCACCACTGGTTTGGTCATGTAGAAAGAATGAACGAAGAAAGAGTGACAAAGCAAATTTATGTTGCAGAAGTGAACGGAAGAGTCGGGAATGGACGCCCTAGACGAAGGTTTATCGACCAAATTGGCGATATATTGAAAATGGGCCGGATTAGGAGTACCCTTAACCGACGAGCGTGTATGCGTAGATATATGGATGTAAAGGAGGCGAGAGAAGTGTGTCAGGATCGTGCCAAATGGAAGTCCGTAGTCTCTGCCTACCCCTCTGGGTGACAGGCGTGAGGGTTTATGTAATGTTACATAAACATATGTTATATGTATGTTTATGTTTATAGGCCACTGCACCTACTTATCATTAGGTGAACTATGTGCTCGCTTGATCCTTATTCTATAAAAATTGTGGTATTGCATAAATATTCACTACCCTATATCGCGACGTAGGCGCATCTTCCTGATGAACAACTCAAAATAATAAAAAAACTGCGGTCGCTAACCTGCCTACAAAGCTGTGACAAAATACCCCTAGGGGGCAATCTATGAGGGATGATCTGCGGATATTTTTGTGGTAGCACGAATGGGTCGGCTCGACCGGGGAAGGACCACGCTCTCACAGAATACCAGCGTAAAATAGCAGCTTAATGCTGCTGTGTTTCGTATGGTGAGTGTAGAAACCGGAGACCCTTTTACTGGAAAGAGGCATTCCATCTTAGTCCTCACGGCTGACAACGCATCTGCATTTTAATTCGCAAACGAAGGTAGATGTAGATGTCTATGGGCCACAGCAACCACTTACCATCAGGTGGACTGTGTGCTCGTTTGTCACCCTAATACTATAAAAAAAAATGACACTACGGTTAATTTGAAGTTGCATGGGATAATTATTTAAATAAATAATCGTATACTGTAATTCGAACCAATTCTTGTTTGCGATGAATAATTTCTTCTTCTTCATAAGTCCGTAATTAATAACTGCACGAGGGATTTTACTATGTTGGTAAGGATTTTTCTCAAACATTACGCTCGGCTGGCAGATTGGCGATCGCAGTACTAGAAGGTCAAAGGTGCGAGATTACCATTGACACTATTGCGTCGACATTTTAGATATTTTGTCTGGCGGCACAAACGTGATGGTGCACCACTATCTATCTGATACCATGGTTTTCTGGTCTACCTGTAGACGCCTTTTTAGACACCGAGACGAAATGTGGTGGTGCATTCTCTACACCGCAAAGTCAATTAATAATCGAATACGTCAGAAATAAACAAATTTATCCTTAAAAATATTTAAATTCTGAAATTATTGATACCTTTGTAAAACATTAGTACACACATTTTTTAGGAATACACTTAATGATAAGTGAATGCTGTGGTCCATATACATTTACATCTATCCTCAAGGCAAAAATAGGATTCTTAACAGTTATCGAATACTGCATTACTCTGCAATAGTAGAGTAAAATCGTAAAATAATACGCTGGTATTCTTTTAGAGTGAGCCACGCTGCAGCTGTATTTTACGGCAGAATAAAGTTGCAGCGTGGCTTTAACACGTCCAGGTAATACACATAAATCTATATATAAGCACAAAACTATATAATTATTTTTAAAAACTTAATACTGCGCTCAATATGTGCAAACAAAAGTACCATTTGACTTTTGCCATTGACTGTACATTCTTGCGTGTTTCTCGGTCACGCCTTATAAAGTTTAACTGTTCGATTGATCCAACCATGGGGATAATGAATCATCGACTATTTTCGTAATAACAATAATGATTTTGAGCTCGTAATGATTTCGTACCTTTAAGATTCGATCACAAAAAAACTTGCTGTGAATCGTTCCCGATGACTTATAATTAACAGATTTGAATTAACAGAATTTAAATAATACTTTTGATTAAACATAATATCCAATTAATGGTTGTAAAATACTATAGAGGAAAATTAAAGCCTAGTTCCTGGGCTAAGCGCTTGGCTACGGGCAGGGGCAAAACATTTAAAAGTTATTGTTTTATGTGTACGTAATACAAAATATTTAGTATCAATATTTAGTGATAATGAAAGGAATGTTGCGGTGATTTGAACACGTAGATAGAACGGATGTGGAAAGACGAGCAACTTTATGCTGCAGAAGTGAATGGTAGAGTCAGTAAAGTACGCCGTAGAAGAAAGTTTATCGACCAAATTGGCGCTATTCGTGGGTGGGGAAAATAAGGGATATTTTTTTTATTGAATAAGGATGACAAACAAGCAAACAGTCCATCTGATGGTAAGTGGATGCTGTGGACTACAAACATCTACATTTATCCTCAATCAAAAGCAGAGGGCTAAGATGGAGTCTAGTTTCTGTGATGTTAATGTTGTTAGCCTATACGGCTCTTACAGCTTCATCGGACTCAGGGCTCGCTATAAAAAAAAGTTGCGGACGCGCCGTTGCACTAAGATCGATAATCTTGGAGGGGATAATATTGTGTTCAGTTCTGTGATCACATTAACATAACATGGATGAGTTATCTAATGGCTGTCCGAACAGGGGGAGACAGACCCCGAGTCTGACGGCTAACTCGTATCGTTCGATGTTCTGGGCTGTGAGAACCGGCCAGGGACGCGGGTGTACAGTGTGTACGCGGTGTGGAGGGGTGAGCGGCGCGCCTGTCTGCGGACTCGCTGCGTCCCATCCGTTGTTGTCCTAAACGTGTTTGTGGCACTAGGTGATTGTGTAGTGTTTGTGTGTGACTGGCCGGCAACATTTCGATCGTCGGAATCTAGCGGAACAGGGGGTTCGATTAGAACGTTGCGGGGCCTCCGGAGTCGGAGCGTAGGTGGCTGCGTTTACCACTAGTGAGTTGGGATGTGCCTCGGCCCTCTCGAAATAGCACCGAGACATATCCTTGAAATATTCAGAGACAGTCGGAGTTTGACAGTCTCTGTGTTAGTCGGAGTTTCGCTGGTACCACCAAGCTCCGGTGGCTATGCGAATGAATCTATTTTGGACGACTTGAAGGTCGTACAAATGACTATGGGCCGCGTGCGCGAAAACTATGCTTGCGTAAGACATGATAGGTCTTACGCACGCTTTGTAAAGATGGAGCTTGTGTCTTAAGGACAGTTTGCTCTTGCTGTTAACTAGCGGGTGGAGGCGACTAGTGACGAATTTTGCACGGTTGCGGACATTGCGAATGTGTTTCGCGAATGTCATACCGTGATCGAAAGTGATCCCTAGATATTTGGCTGTTGATTGCCAGGGGATCTGGCGGCCGTACAGGGTGATCGTAGGTGATCGATGCTATCGACAAACGGACATCTTTGAGTATCGCTACGTCAAGAATGTTCGGTTGTTGACTGGTAGCGAATGAATAGCGGGTTGGAGTCTTAGGCGCGATAATATCGAAGTTTAGTTGCTCTTTGAGATCGAACAATGCATTACCCTTTGGATTGCTTGTAAGCGAGTTCCAGGAGGAATGCTTACTGTTGAGGTCTCCAGCTATTATGATACTGGAGTCTAGATTAAGTAATTCTACAATATCTGATTCAATTATACGTTTAAGCGGTGGTAGATACGCCGAAACTATGGTGAGTGGCGGATGGCCAAAGAGAGCTACTTTACATATAGAAACTTCTATGTTAGTTAACGGGGGAGCGTCGATCGGTACGCAGTGCAAGGACCTTTTGTAGTAGATCAAGGTGCCGCCTCTACGGCTGATCAACCTATCATTTCTAACTAAGGTGTAATTTGCGATCTTAGGATTGCGATCAAAAGGCTTCAAGAAGGTCTCTTGCACTAGCATGACGTCTATATCGTAGTTGCGAAGGAAGAGGGTGATCTCGTCTTTTTGGTCTCTGAGGCCGTTCGCGTTAAAGAACGCGACAGTCAGAGAGCGTGGTTTAGTACTACCTAACAATTGTACTGCCATTTTGACCTTTAATTGAGGTAGTTAAATGCGCTGGAAAGACCAGATTGCTTCGATTAGTCCTATGTGCTCAATCGTGGCGTTGAGCTTGTCTTGTGGGGTAGTGGCTCCGCAGAGTTTGTGTGCCAAGGAGGATAATTCAGCAACGTTAATGTTAGGCTAGCACAAAGGCTAGCACCTTGCACGGAGGGGTGGGCTTGGTGGCGATTTGATGCACCGAAAATGGTGCAGGTTTGGGGGCAGGCAGCCGAGAGCGAGTCTGGTCGATGTCTGGTGGTGCACTTCCCGGACCGGGAGATTTTGGGCTTTGAGGTCGTCTAAAATGTGGACGGTCTCGAGCTCCTTTGGGAGTCCGCGGATGATCACTCGTAGGTTACGTTCCTCAGGGAGGGCGTATGTATGAAAGCTGACTTGTTGGGCGCGCAGCTGGTTTGTCACACTGCGGAAATCCTCAGTCATATCTACGAAAATACGGATGCCCTATCCGGCGTTTCGCACGTTCGGGCAGTATATTTTATTAGAGTTCAACCAATTGGAGATGTTATTCCATTTGGTTTTATCTTGAACGATGATGGGTGGCGGCGGCTTTCCCTAGGTTCAGCAGGGGACCTTTGGGGGTTGAGCGCTCGCCGCGGGGGCTGGCTTGAGTGGCGGTGGGGGACGAGGGGGCTGGACGCGGCGTCGTAGAGTGTGTTAATGGACACGGGGGTCGTGGGTCCAGTGCTTGACGATATAGTGTCGTCATTTCATGCTGGGTAGAGGGGCTGGGTAGAGGCGCGGGCTCGGGCGCGGGACTAGAGTTGCGCTTTGCAATAAACACAACCCAAATATCAGGGCAGGCTCGACTAAAAAAGTCGGCGAGTTCGTTGGTTGTAAACGACGCCATCTTGTAGAACTATGCTATGCACAGATGTGTACCAAGCTCCCCCGCCGAAATGTGCGGGTGGTGTGTGCCTACGGTAAAAACCTATACACCTAGCGCGTTGGTACGCTAAGGTGTGTACTTTACTGTTGTCTAATGCAACAAGCAACACAAAAATTAAAACGATGGCCACCTCTGAGGCGGCGGGTGTGTTTCACTCTACTTAAGGTCGCCGACACCAGGAAGCCAGGAAAGAGAGTTATGCACAAAACACACTTTGCACTACAACAAGCGTTAACTACACTTCACTGTGAGACTGCTGTCTCCCGGGAAAGCGTGCTTCGCGCACCATGGAGAAGGCACCAAAAACAGTAACCAAAAACACAGCACCAAACAGTACAGCGTACTGGAGGCGAGGTGTATTGATAAAATTTGTGCGCATGAGCTAAGAGAGTAGAGTGACGGGAGTGAACTCGACCGACATGTCCGAAGTCAACAAAGCCCAAGCGCAAAAATCGCTCACTAAGGTGGAATGCCTTGTTTCCAGTAAAAAGGTTTTCCGGTTCTCTACACTCACCGTACGAAATACAGCATCATTAAGCTTCTATATTACGCTGGTATTCTGTGAGAGCGTGACCCTACCCCGGTCGAGCCAACCCAGTCGTGCTACAACTAATATAGGTGCAGCGTGGCTCTACCACGTATAAAAATACAAATATAGAATATGTTTATAAGAATCGCAAAGTCCACCAACTAACAACAGAGAAACATGGAGGACTAATACATGACCAGCAGTGTAGAAATGTATTTGCCATAGTTGCCATGCTTTGCAGGTGGGTTGATAACCGTACTTTATTTTCGATAGTTATCAGGAAGATGATGATGATTAATCTCTACTACCCTATATCGTCATAAACTGCGGTGCCAACCCACCTGCAAAGTATGGCAATTATGGCAGTCCCTCTGTCACCTTATACACTCACAGGATCATATGATACATTATTATTTATAAATATAGGTACATTGGTCTTTTAAAATTACTATTTAAAAAGTAAAACCAAAACAAATATAGAAGCATCAATTTGTGATGCGATGCATCTTTTTAACAAATTAATTGCCATTCTAAAATTACTTTACTGTAATAATGTAAAAATTGATTTTAAAATAAACGCTTCATTTAATATTCTATTTTGTTTTAAATTAAAATTGATGGACATTCATAAATGTCTACTAACCACCAGGGGTAATTAGGTTAATAGGGGTAATTAATAGTTAGGTTATGTGTTACGCGCGAACATGTCATAAAATAATTCAAAACAAATGCAGGCTTAATGAATTCGAAAAACGTGACATCTAATTACATTAAACTGTCTTCTGTTGTCTTTCCAATTAGAGTCGATTCCTTGAGTGACTTCGCGGCTCCTTTGTTCCTTCCTCGCACTTCCCCGACAGTCATATCAAAGTTTCAAGGATAAAAGTGGCTAAGAGCTAATTCCACCGATTGTCACTTCTGTCGGGATGCCGCCATGTTGCAAACAATAGAACACACGCAAAGTCTGTAATGTGTGTTTGGAAGTTATTGTGTTATATTGTTATAAAGTTTTGTAATGCTTGATAGGATTTGTTCCTTAAAAATTTAATAGGATTAATGAGAAGGAATGTATAAAAGTCCTTTGAATAATTAAAATTTTGTCCTTTAATTTCTATGTATTTTTACGAATTTTTCGGATATCATTTTATAAGTTTGGTTCTCAAAATACAAATTGATGGTTTTCTTTTAATAATTTGTGAATTTTTACCATCGTAGATAATATAGTACTTTAACTTACATTTATACATTTATTTTTTACATTATTATAAACCTTATTTTTATTTTTTCAACACACGGCGGTTGAGAATTTCACTGTCGCCAGTGGATTTTTCGGACCGTTATCACTTATGAACCTTCAAGAAAAGACGATAGGTATTTCTTTTTAAAAGGCCAGTAACGCACCTACAATTTTTCTGGTGTTACAGATAATACGTCAATGGTGACTTACCATAAGCTCAGACTAATAAAAAGGCCTTTTTTATTGTTGATTATTTGTTTTTGTAATCTATTATTAACCTCTATAGATTTATAATATCAAAAATGTATATATGTTACTAACAATTTAATAAAAACTATAAAAACGTTAAACGATCTAAGACATAACTTACCTATATAAATAAAAACTTCGAATTGAATAAGAAATTAATACAAAAATTTGGCTTGAAAACTAACATTAATTAAATACTCTTTACAAAGTAAAATAACAAAAATCCTAACATTAACACACAACAGCACATATCTTATACAACCTTTGCTAATTTACATAAGTGGTTAAAACGTAGTGATTGTGATATACTCTTTGAAAGTGGCAACAAAATATGTCATATCACGCACGGTTGACCAAGTGAAGTATAAAAAAAGATTACGAGTTTAAATAATCCCCGTCAATATTGCGAGCTTGTAAATAGTCCTTGGCTTATCTAACCTTGTATTGGACATTGGCTTCACCCAAGTTGAAATGTTTTACGCGGATTGTATTGGTGATGGCAATATCTGATATAGCGATATGCTTTAGACGTTGCTGCCTATCACTGGGTAATATTTACATTATGTGACATGATATGGTAAGGTATATTATATTATATAGTTCTAGTGATTTCTTCCTTCGTTCACTATTATGTTTTTTACCAAGCAAATTCAAATTAGAATTGTTAATTGTATGTTTTCTTTATAGTAGAGAATTCGAATATAATTTTGCCCGAATTTGTAGTAAAAATTAGATTTTGCCTACATTGTATTGGATAGATCTTTAAGATTCTTTTTTTTCATTAATTTATTACATGTCGTCATTATCACCATCGCCTCCACCAAAAATGCCACAAAACAAAGTCCTGAGCCACCTACATCTATCAACTTGTTTCATGTCTTACCAGTAATTAATATCTCTTTCTTTCTTTCATTTAATTTCGTGGGTGTTGTAAGAGGCGACTATGAAAAAATCTTTCAGGCTCCCAATAGACGGTGATATAACCAATTCGTTTACGGAAGACTCAAATTTTATATTTTATTACATCTTATGGCCTGCGTCTGGCAGTGCGGCTGCGATCGTTAACTCACTGCCACGCGTGATGATTAAGGCAAATTCTTCACATAACAGTAAAGGTCCAATGTCCAAGTGTGGACTTTTACGGGCCAATGAAGATAAAGTAATTAAGTCAAGCAAATGGTAAGATCTGATGTAATTGATAGTTTAATAACCTCTTGGTGATCGTCCCGTATGCTTTTCTCTCACCTTAAACCAGTGGTTTTTAATTTGCGAGGTTCAAGTACTGCTAAAAGATTTGCCAGATACCCATAAAAGCTGTAGCACGACTGTCCATCGAGTCTAAACAGCTAGCAGTTGTATCTCCACACGTCTATCAATAAATATTAAATTTAAAATTACAGATATATCATCCCACCATCTTAAACGAACGATCGGACAATATCCAAACGTGACGTAAGATTTATGCGAGAAACTATCAAGGTAACTAGTATTTACTTTAGCATTTCGTCTGTCTATGTCTGCCTGGGGTCAACACCCGTCCATATTTTACTTAAGGAACAACGGCCGAAGAGAGTGATATTTCATTATAGATCATTTGGGGACGTGCTTTTGTAGAGTATACAGGTTGTTCGTTTTTGTCATTTTTATTTGATGAAATTTGAAAGTATAAGGAATCAAGTTTTATATACTGCCATTTCAGAGGTCTAGTTTAGGAATTAAATTTATCGGCGATTTTTTTAAACGTCTATGTTCCTCTTTCGTTAATTTATAATTTATTTATACATTTTCTAATAATTATTAAAACACGGAAACAAATCAAGCGTGAAGGAAACCTAACATTTTTCTTTACGAGACTTTAAATCAAATAAAAAGAATTGTACACAACGGTAGTTTATTAGAATACACCATTATAGCAAATTTTAATATTAAAAGTAAAGTTACAGCCTATACGTCCCACAGCTAGGCACAGTACTTCTTTTATTTCTATGAGGTTTATAGGGCAATCCACCGCACTTTTGCAGTACGTATGGCAGACTTCATATTATGTCTTCGAAACAATTTTATTCCTCAGGCATGATGGTTGTCAGGATGGTGGCAATGTTTTCCTTCATGACCCAACACGTGATATTTCAGCATTTAAAATTGCAATTTTATTGGCGCCGGTGGGGTAGAATCCAAGTTGTTCGCACATTGTGAGATCTACAGGAGATCTAGCAAATGCTTAGCCCGTGAGCTACCACCACTCTCTTTATTTTAACAAGAAAATACACAAATTGATGAAATTAAAATGAAAAAGAATCAAAATGAAAATGAAAAAAGAAAAACATACTGTAGTCCAGATTGCCGCAATACCACATTAATAACTTTGCACGGCCATCCATCAAACATTTCTCCGTACATTGCGCGTGAACCACACATAGAAAAATATCAATGTTATATACAGATATCGATGTGTAGGTTAATTTTAACACTTTTGTACTAAAATATAAAAACGTCAATGTATAATTCATATCATATTCGCTTGAAATTATGAGTCGCCAATAAAATAAAATAAAAACATAGTTTTAAAATGTATTAAGTAAACAGTGTCAGCAGTTATATAAAAAAATATTTATAAAGATAACCACTTGAAACCTATATTTAGTAATTTTGAAAAGTTCTAATGGCTAAATAGGTCTGGATTTGGATTGGAGTCGATTTTGATGAGATTTTTTGTGTGTGTTAGAGTAGGTCCCTGGATGATCTAAACGATTTACAATTGGACCTGGCAGGTGGCGCTGTCTTCGAGATCCAGTGATCACCCGTGCGAAGCCGGGGCGGATCGCTAGTGACAAATAAAATAATTTGAATTTGAATTGAAATGAAGAAAAAATGTCACAATTCTAAATTTGTCACACAAATCAAGCATGATGATATAAGTCCTCAAAGCTAGGACAGTCACTGGCTATTGAAGCAATTTTTTTAAATTATACGTCTACAGTCCGTACGGATAAAGAATGGGATTAGAAATGGCGGCTCATCGAGCCCACACCGTCAACATGCACAGTACCAATAGCTAAAACCCGCTAATAACCGTATATCGTTATAACGTTATATTATTCGGTTAATTTAAAATTTTCTATTAATGGGAAAATATTTAAAAGGAATTGTATAGGCGATTAGGTACATTAATTTTAAAATAACGTTTATAACTAGCGACCCGCTCTGACTTCGCCTGGGTGGGATCTATTAATGGGGCGTTATTTAGACTTAACATAATCATCAAAGACCATTTATTTCATCTTATCAATATTTCTATTTTAATAAAATTTCTAAATTTTTAGGATAACATTTAGTCTAGATCACTCGTGGTATTACTCTCTATTTCTTCGTAAAGTTTTATTACAACCCGGTTCAGCCATTTAGAAGATTAGCTTGGACAGACAGTCAAACGATTTTATTTTAAAAATGGTTACTCATGTCTCAATTGCATGCAAATATTTTATACAAAGTATTATCAAACAAAATCAACAAACTCTCAGAACGCATCGTAGCTCACAAAAACTGGACTGAATTTTTTGGTAGTGTATGGCATTTTTATCATTGATTCCAATGGCAAGTTGGATTGAAGTTATAGAATGTAAAAAAATGCATATTGCAGCGTAGTTTTTTTGCAGTATTTATCGGCGGGTGTGAGTATAGATAGCGACAGTGTGCGAGCGAGAGATGAATAGAGGCGACGCCATTTTCAATCCCATTCTTTAACCGCACGGGTAGTAGATAGCTTAGTTAAAGAAGTCATACGTGGTTTGGATCATTAGACCATCAAAGACACTACTTCCCTGGATTGATTAGAACTAAAGTAACTGGAAATTTAGTAAATAAACAAAAAAATCGCTTATCCGCTTTTGTCTGTATTAATTTAAAACTTCACTCATAATCGTAATATAACAATCATGAAAAATATTTCTTGAATGCATATTATATATAAGAAAAGTAGAAAAATGTTAGCGTTTCGTGATCATTGGTTAATCCTGAATCGTTACCATGCGATGCCGGGTTGAGTTTATTGTTCACTACTCAGATTATAGAACCAAAGTTGACTTTAAAAAGAGCTGTTAATAACATAGACTTAGATTATACTGGCGTAGTTAACAAGCTCTTTATTTAATCGCAACAGCTCCTTTGCAACTTTTTATGTTATGTTAACTAAAAATTCAAATTCTTTATTTGCAATTACAAATACTTTGTGACTATGTGTGAGAAAACTTATTTAGCTGTGTAAAGCAACAGCATGCAAATGAAATTATTAGAAATCACTCGTTTAGAAAAAATAAACATTTATAAGATTCCAATTATACGTGGTAGAGCTACACTGCAGCTATATTATGGTTGTAGCACGAATGGGTCAGCTCGACCGGTGTAGGATCACGCTCTCACAGAATACCAGCGTGAAATAGCAGCTCAATGTTGCTGTGGTTCTTATGGTGAGTGTAGAGAACCGCTGGAAAAGAGGCATTCCATTTTAGTCCTCAGGGGTGACAATGCATCTGCATTTTCATTCTTAATCGTAAATAAATGTATATGTCTATGGGCCGCAGCACCCATTTACCATCAGGTGGACTGTGTGCTCGTTAGTCACCCTTATTCCATAAAAAATTTAGTCGGTAAAACTAAGGAAAGAAAAAAGCTTAATAAATATATAATGAAGCGTTAATTATGAATCAGACTTCCGACGATTCCTCGCACTGTTTGCTTAAACTAATTTCTTGCTCCCAAAAATAACAAGAAAGTACGATAACCTATTTTTGCTTACTCCGAAACTGAACTAAAACTCTGAACATAAATATTTGGAAGGTTCTCCGTGAAATGCGTGAATCATTTAAAATTTCAAGCTAGCAAATCGTTAAAATTAAACTTTGCCGTAAAATTTCTAATTGAAGTACAAGCTCGTATACACTTTTCTTTTAAGGGGTTCTCAAAAAAGTTTAATGTAGTGTCTCTCCGAGTTTAAAATGTAGCCTCAGGGGATAGTAACAGTGCTTTAACAGGAGCCGCCGGTCTTTTTTTGTTGTTTAAAAAAGTAAAATTCCACGAAAACGTTTCACATTAAAGCATTTTACATTAGGGTGGGCAGTGTTCTATTAAATGAACACGCCTAAATTTACTTTTAGAACTCCGTTCTAAATAATTCCATATTTCGCTGTTTCTGTTCTCGTTTTCTTAATAAAAGTGAAATATTAATCTTTTTATGTTTTTAAGCATCAAAAGGAAATTTATTACCTAAATATCGAATAATTATAGCCTAAAATCAAAAGAATCTTAGAGAAAAATTTAAGCAAATTCATAGGTATATTAACTTTGGGCTCTCAGTATTTTTACAAAAAGTTAATGTATGTTCCCAAAATCAAAGGCAGTCTTATTAATAAAAGAGGAATATTAAATATACAAGGTCTCTATATTACCAAGTATATTTTTTTTATTTAACCAGTCTTTATAGATAGGGTTATTAAAATGTAAATGAATAAATGGTTAACAATATCCCCTCGGAATGAAGCGATCGCTTCCAAGCTGTTTATTTAATCGTCTTTTTTTAAGTAATTACGATTAAATAACTTATTTTTTATTTTTTATTGTTTATGTTTATTTGGAAAAAAAGTCCCGTTGGATTTTGTTGGTTTTTCCCAGGACAGAGGATTTTCCGTACTAATGATGAAATAAAAAAATATACTTCTAATTAGTGATTTATGATTTTTATTGAATAAAACTATACTCTTCTATTCTGTATATTTTTTCGAAAGCTAGTAAGAATACAAACTTTCTTGAAGAGTACTATTCTGGATCCACCAAAAAGGAAAAAAACCTATTCTTTCTTTTTTCCTAATTGTTTGTAAAAGAGTAAAGTTACAGCATATATGTCTCTCTGTTGGGGATTCATTTCTAAATGCGTTCAGGGGACTCATTTTATAAAAGGTGCTTTTCACGTGTTTTCCTTCACCGCCAAACGCGCGGTAAATTAGCAATTATTAAGAAAATAAATTTGAATTAATTTTATTTATAGCTATCGGCAGATCAATCAAGGGGTAATGTGAAATATATGGCAAGCGCTTAGTCGCAGAGTTGCACGGCGGAAACTCAGCTTATTTTTTTGAATACACTACTGTATTAGCCCGTAAAAATCAAAAGCTGGACATGCGCCTCTGGGTATTTTACATCTGGTGTGGACGAGGTGTAAGCCAAAAGTTCTGGTCTTTATCCATACTTACGGCTTACTTCGCTAACAGAGGACATTTTTTTGTGGTAATAATATATATACGTGGTACAGCCACGCTACAGCAATATTATGGTTGTAGCACGAACGGCTTGATCCACGAAGAACCACGCTCTCACAGAATACCAGTGCAGAATAGCAGCTTAATGCTGCTGTATTTCGTATGGCAAGTGTAAAAAACCGGAGACCCTTTTTACTGGTAACAAGGCATTTCATCTTAATCCTCAGGGGTGACAACGCATCTGCATTTTTATTCATAATCGAGACGCATACTGTGTCTGTAAACCCGTATTTAAATAAAACCAATCAAGGAAATCTTCTCACAAGAGGTGATTTCAATTGTACAGGAGTAAAATTACCAGACGTTTATTTCTGGACCAGTGATTGTTAACAATGTCTAATGACTATAATATATATAATACTGTAATTGTTTCTACTAAAAGGTTTAAGTACAACTGTGGGCTACCACGAGCAGGGACAGGTTTTCATCTTAAGTTTCGTAATACTTGACTAATGCGACCCTTTTTACTGGAACAAGGCATTCCGTCTTAGCCCTCAGGGGTGATAACGCATCTGCATTTTAAATCATAATCGAGGATAGATGTAGATGTCTATGGGCCACAGTATCTACTTACTATCAGGTGAACTAAGTGCTCGTTTGTCATACTTATTCTATAAAATAAAAAAATAAATGATTCACTACATTAGATTTGATAGATCACAAATCCTCGCTATAGAACACCGATTCCCTCCAAGGATGATTCGCGAGGCTATTGAAATCAAAAAACATCCTAATTTCAATAGGGAAGATGGCTGTGTGCTACCATCTGCTTGGGATCCTATAATTCATCATCATTACAGCCCTTCACAAATCGAACGCTGAACATAGGCCTCCCCCACAAAGCACGGTCCCGAGCCACCTGCATCCATTGATTTCCTGCATGTCTTACCAGGTCATCACTCCATCTAGTGGGGGGACGCCCTACACTTCGCCGGCCAGTACGAGGCTGCCACTTGAGAACCTTTCTTCCCCATCGGTTGTCGGTTCTTCGAGTTATACGGCCGGCCCATTGCCACTTCAGCATACTAATTCTTTGGGCTATTTCGGTTACTCTGGTTCTACTGCGGATATCCTCGTTTTTAAGTCTATCACGCAGAGAAACGCCGAGCATAGCCCTCTCCATAGCTCGCTGAGCGACTTTGAGCTTCCTCATACGGCCAGCAGTGAAGGACCACATCTCAAATCCATAGGTCATCACTGGCAACACGCACTGTTTGTACAATCTAGTTTTGAGGTTTTGAGGTATGTCTGACGAGCATATGTGTCGTAATCTCCCGAATGCTGCCCAGCCGAGTTGAATCCGTCGATTGACCTCTCGGTCAAAGTTGGACTTAACTAGTCGGACTATTTATCCCAGGTAAACATATTCGTCAACAACTTCAAGCTTAGTGCTTCCAACAACTACCGGCATAGGTGTTTGTCCATGTTCATCTTAAGACCTATCCGTTGTGAGACACTATTGAGGTCATTGAGCATAGTGCTTCGGTCCTCCAGTGATTCTGCCATAAGGACTATATCGTCGGCAAATCGAAGGTGAGTGATGTACTCGCCATTGACGTTAATACCGTATCCTTTCCAGTCCAGTAGCTTGAAGACTTCTTCCAATGCAGCTGTGAAGAATTTCGAGGATATTACGTCACCCTGTTTTACAACTCTCTGCAGTTGGATAGGTTTCGTACTCTGGTTCTGTACTCGGATAGCCATCGTAGCCCTACTGTACAAAAACTTCAGCACTTCGATATACCGACAGTCCACTTGGCACCGCTGAAGTGACTGCAGCACCGTCCATATTTCGACGGAATTAAAGGCTTTCTCATAGTCCACATACGCAAGACAAAGTGGCAGATTGTACTCTTCGGTCTTCTGTACAATTTGCCGAAGGCTATGTATGTGGTCTATGAAGCAAAAGCCTTTTCGGAAACTGGCTTGTTTGGGAGACTGGAAGTCGTCGAGTCTGCGTGCGAGACGATTCGTAGTGACTCTCGAAAACAGCATGTAGACGCGGGTCAGAAGGGAAATCGGTCTGTAGTTCTTCAAGAGAGCGTTGTCGCCTTCTTGAAGAACAAAACCACCGCACTTCTGCTCCACGCCTCCGGAGTAGTGCCACCATGGAGGACGGAAGTAAAGAGCTTCTGAAGGACTTTAAGTACGGGTTTTCCACCCGCTTTCATAAACTCCGCTGTAATTCCATCCTCGCCCAGGGAATTGCCGTTTTTAAGGTGCTGGAGAGCCATTCTAATCTCGCTCAGACTGACGTCCGGGATATCGTCAGAATAGTGTTGGATAAGACTTGCTCTTGGATCGTTACTCACACTTGCGTGTGGCTCCAACGATGACGTATACAGCTTCCCATAGAACCTCTCAATCTCACTCAAAATCTCAGGTGTCCCGGAAACGATGCAGCTACATTTGGTCTTCAGCTTCGACAGTTGGCTCTTTCTGGCAGACATATCCCTGGCAAAGACTTTGGAGCCCTGGTTCCGCTCGATCACTTCTTCAATACGAGCAGTATTAAAGTTTCGTAAGTCCCGCCGCATGCATTTGGAGATCTGTCTGTTTAGTTGCCTGTATGCTATCAAATCTACTGAAGACTGCAGCTTCATTTCCCGTCTAACAGTCATGAGATTATAATGAGAGTGTGATCCGAGAGTTTTTGTGTTCTTCTGCGGCGGGTCTTGCAAAATTTAGCTCCGACCGCATAGACAGTTTCCACGAGCTTGTCATTCATATCGTCCACTGCATTGCAATCTTCTAGGCACTGAAAACGGTTTTGTAACTCGAGCTGAAAGATTTCGGGACATTGGGTTAGAGCACGAGGGGACGGAGCGTTGACTTCATTAGACGACACCTCCAACTTAACGTTTAGGTTCAGTGTGCCTCTAACTATTCGGTGATCGCTACCAGTTTTCACGGGGCTCGTACAGGTCCACTTCCTGTGGGGCCACTTCTGGAAGAAAGATTTAATCATAAAGAGTCCCTCTTTCTACATGAAATCGGCCAGCTGTTGGCCCCTTGGGCCCTTGGGTTCCGTTGCCCTATTCCAAATTTCCCTACTTTCAGCTCACCGTTCTCTCTTGTGCCTAGTTTTGCGTTGAAGTCTCCAATTAACACCGTATAGTGGATTTTTGAGGAATGCATTGCTCTAGAGATATCCTCATACATTTCCTCCACCTCTTCATTGGGATGTATGACCTTCAGTAAATACCGTTTGGTGATTCTGAATATAAGGTACGCAACTCTCGTCGACACACTCCCGATCTTTACAACGTTGTTAACGAGAGACTTGTGAACGATAAATCCGACACCTCCTTGGGACAGATGGTCGCCCTCCCGGTGATAGAACAAGTTGCCGGATTCGAGGATTACCGTGTCCTCTCCCTCTCTTCGGACCTCGAATAATCCTATAATATTCCAGCGCAATTTGTCTATTTTTTCTTTCAGCTCCAGGATCTTCTCGTCAGTCCTCAAGGTGCGTGCGAATAAGTTGCCAGGTCGAGTCGTCGTAGGTGGCAACGGAACCTCCACGGAGATTCTTAGCACCCCCCACCCCGCCGTTACCATGGTCGCCACTGTAGCCAGGAATATTGCCATAGTTGCCACGCTTGGCGAGCGGGTTGGCAACCGCAGTTTCTTTATTGCTTTTTGCTTTTATCAGAAAGATGCTGCTGCCCATCTTCTGCCTCAGGTTCCCTCTGTCGCCTCTTACGACACCCACGGGAAGATATGGGGTAGTGGGTATTCTTACCCACCACTACACGGGGTATCCTGTAGTTAATAAAATTAAATCCCAACCCAGGTATACAACTGCAATACTTCAAGATACTGTAAGTTAATACTGCGTTGATCAGAATAAAAATTAATAATTTTAATCTGGAGGTAGCCGTGGTTAACTATGACATTGGGACGTCAAACACCTCAGTCCCACGGTGACAATGGGTGCTGTAAAGTGCTAGAAACGTCGGGAATATAAAATAATTTAATATACGCGATAAAATCCGTAAAAACTAGTTTTATTTAAAAATAAATGATAAGTAACACACCACATTACATCAACAGCCTTTATAAGCTCACAGCTGAATATAGGCCTTCAAAAAATTCACCAGTCAGCGTGCATTACTTGGAAGATATGCTAATCCTTGCCACGTTGGGCATATAAGTTTAAAGCACCAAATCGCCATTTGGCCGCGTTATGTGATAATAATTCAAAATAATGAACTGCAACTGCCAACCCGCCTGCCAAGCGGAGCTACTTTGACAAATATCTCCCTATGAGGCAATTTATGGGCTTGTGTTCAGCAGTGGACTTTGACTGGCTGTAATGATGATTATGATACCACCTCTGTGCTCATGAACGTCCAAAAATATTTTATAAGTGTTGGGTTTTGTTATTTATTCGACGGAACACTAAAAAGAAACGACAAAAGTAAAAAATAAATTACCTGTCATTAATTAAATGCGTATATTAATACCAATTGCGAAGACTGCTAAAATTAACATTAAAGTGATAATCTATCTCAATAATTTACGAATAAAGACAGACATTCAAGATACAATAGTCACTGATTGATTATATTACACGGGTCGTGAGATTGTAAGACGCGAGTCAAGTCGTAAAGGAATCCCTCCGTATCACATACCTATTGCTTTTAATGAGATAATATTATAATTTTATTAGAAGCGTTTGCTCTTATATGTTAATGATTAAAGTATAATTTTATAATATTATATGAAGATAGAAGATAATCTACTACCTAATAATATCATCCCGTGGGTGCCGTAAGAGACGACAGAGATAAATGAAGCAGAAGATGGGCAGCAGCATCTTCCAAATAACAAATCATAATACTTAGCTTAGCTTTCATGCGTGGCAACTATGGCCAATATCTACCTATGAAGTAATCTATAGGGGATAATGGAGAGTTGGCTGTAACAGATAAATGGGATGGATATAAATTATCATAACCGTCATTACAGGTCCACTGTTGAACATGACCCTCGAACAAGGAATGCCACAAAGCACGATCCTGAGCGATCTGCATTCATCGACTTTCGGCATCTCTTACCATTTGATCACTCTAAACTTTGTCCTCCTTTGCCCAAAATGGAACTATAGTAAAGTCCTCTTATGAGAAAATCTATGGGGGAGGCCGATGTTCAGCAGTAGACTGTTCGCTGTAATGAATGAAAAGAAAATGGAGGTGTTACATGAATGTCATGATTAATCCATACATTTTTAAGGCCCTTAACATTTCGTCATTTTCTTCACGTACTTTTAAAATATAAATATTTAATAATAAATGATTTGGAAAAATATTAAAAAGGTAAAGTAACTAATTTCAAAGAAAAAAGTTTCTCATTGTTGGACATTTATTATCAATCAATTAATACTGTCTTTCACAAGTCTACTGCTGAATATATTTATTTATTCTTTACTGCATTTCTTAAAACAAAATAATACAATATAGGCCTCCCCCAAGGAACTCCACGTGCTTTTATTGGGGATTTTACTATAAGACAATAATATTATTGATCGCACTATCAAAGAAAAGTAACAGGAATCAAAATAAGGTCTGGGGAATGACTACACCCTCACAGAATAGCCAGTATAACGCTGTTGTATTTCGTATGGTGAGTGTCGAGAACCGTAGATCCTTTTAATTGGTAACGAGGCATTCCATCTTAGTCTTCATAGCTAAGATAGAATCATCTCTGGGCCACAGCACTCACTTACAATTCGGTGGATTGTGTGTCCGTCGAAATATGTAGCAAGGTGTTCAGAGTGCCTGCTTGATACGTTGCGGATAAAATGTGCAAAAACATAAACAGTTGTTTTTCGTGTCTGGTTTAGTTATGTTGTGTTTGTGACTTATCCCCATATTTACGACCCCATACTGCGTACCCTATAAACTGAATCGAAATTTAAAAAATTAGAAAGTAGGAAATCATCATGTAAATAAATAATAAATCCTCTATTCACAATTGGTAGTTTTAAAAGTTAACAATAATGCAATGACTAGCTTCCAGCTTTGTGAAAGATTGGATCTGCCTGATGTCATACAGCAAATTGACTTTGTTTAAAAGGAGAAAATATAGGCGACAGCTTCTCTGACGAGAAATATACGAAGGAAAGGAGTAAAAAAAATAGGTTTGCATACCCAATTTTTTTTACTCCTTTCCTTGCTTGATTAAACGGTACTGATTAAAACAACGAAATAATTTATTGGGGCTCTTTTAGTCAGCTTAAATCTCGCGTTATTAGAATTGAGTGTCTCATTTGTGGTGTTATAAAATGTCTTTAACCTCTGTAAGCATTTGTAAGTTGTTTCCTCAGTCATAATCGGCGAAGAGAACATCACTATTAACCATTAATAATTCCTTTGTTATTTTGAAATTTAAATGGCTGTAACTCTTTCAACAATAAATTATTGAAACGTAGTAAGCAATTACTCATTCAAATATCTCCAATCAGTGACACTGACTGACGTGTGAGTTAATTACTTATTTTATTTCGTTACAGCAATGTCGGCATTTGAATAGTACGCTTTACGCGCCAATCAATAACAGTGTTGTTCAAAAGCGAAGAAGTGTTAAAAGATGAACGGCATTATGCGGTTGAATAAGAGGACTGATTGCGTGTTTTGATCGCTTATATATGTGTATGGATAGTGCTATACAAGAGGTGCCAAATCGATGAAATAAATGTAATAATCTAAATGATGATAGTGATGTTGATTAAAGGTGATGATAGCCGATTATAATACTAGGCTGGTGGTAAAGGACTTTAAAACAAAATTTAATTGAGAAGAGGCGTTTATAAACTTGATTCATTTTCTAGTACATGGCTAAAGCCGTATTGAAATCGGACTAGCGCAAGTAAGTGCTTTTTCACACGGCCCGGTTGCCGGATAGTCGGTGCCGGGTAGCCAGTGCCGGGTAGCCGCTGCCGGGTAACCGGCGGCGAAGTGTATAGATAGCCATGTTAGCTTTCACACGTACCGGCGTAATTTGTCCGGCAAGCGATCGCCGGGTACACGCCGGATCCACCAATGTGCGTCCGGTCGCCGCCTACCGGTGCCTTACCGGCACTAAGTGCCTTTTCATACGTGCCGATTGCCGGGTAGCCGGTGCCGACTGTGCGGTAACACATTCAATTTTCACAGGAGACGATTTTGTATCCAGTGTGATCACACAAAGAACGCGTGGTAGTTAGGATGCAGTTTTTAAATAAAATTCTTCGTCTTCATAATATGTAAATTATAATATTGTACTTTGAATTACAATAGGTATGAACTTCTTGATAAGACTTATTAGATTATTGAAATTAACATACACTTCCCCGCCGGGTACCCGGCATCGGCTACCCGGTAACCGGAGCGTGTGAAAAGGCACTAAGACTTTATTCGGTAGAACGTAACAGGCTTTGGAAAATTTTAAAATTCAAGTAGTAACTTGTGCTAGTTAAGGTCATCACGAACTGCATAAAGCAATCCCATATTCACAGAGTACAGTGAACACAACAAAGTGTATATTTTGATGTAATTTCCGTTGCACTCAGCCCTTTGTGCGTACTCCACAGCTTTTAACAGTCGGCCGTGTATCCATTGTGCTGTGATAATCAAACTTTTTTCTCTTTTGTCTGTCCGTTACGTCTGATTTATTTTGCGCTTTTGTTTACGAGTGTATTAATGACGTTTTTTTTTAATTTTATTCATGCCTTTCGTAATGTGAAGTAACGGTGTTCATGAATTGAGTAGTTTGTTTTTTGTTTTGGAAGTTTGCGCGTTACGTGTTTTGTTGGCTATGTCCGTATAAATAGCATATTTATATTTACTTCAAAATATTTCACAAAAAATCACTAGTTCGGTCTTGTATAACTACTTATTATAATTAATATATTATAATTATATATATATAATATATTTTTAAAATTTTATTTAATTATTATATACCATTACCGCTACAGCCTATTAAAGTCCACTGCTGTACATAGGCCTCCCCCATAGATTGCCTCATAGGGGGGATATTGGCCATAGTTGCCACACTTACTTATTTAAGTGCAAAATTGGTTTTATCTTATGATGATGTCCTCTTAACCGTTTTAACAACAATAAGAGCTTCTAGTGTGTGATGATAGCGTAGGAATATCTATTTCACTAATCACTCCAATTCACACTAAGTATCGAATAATCCCCGTAAGTTTCGAAAGAGGCGAGTATGAGGCGAGTAGGGAAAAATGTCAGATACACATAGCCTCCGATAGATGGCAGGATAACCAGCTCTTTCAGGCACTGCGATTATCAATCCGCCAATTAAACGGAAGATGCCAACTGCAGCAGTGGAAATTTACGGCTGAAAATAGAACAAGACAAGGTAGTTTTCTGGGTGATGCAGCAGATGTCCATGGGTTGTAGTAGTCACTTTTTAATTTTTTATAGAATATGGGTGACAAACGGGCACACAGTCCACCTGATACTAAGTGAATGCTGTGGCCATATTAGACATCTACATCTATCCTCGATGAAGAATTAAAATGCAGATGCGTTGTCACCCGTAAGGACTAAGATGGAATACCTTGTTTCCAGTAAAAAGGGTCTCCAAATCTCTAACCATACACTAACCACACGAAACAATGTAGCATCGAGATGGTATTTTTTTCTCAGACATGCAGGTTTCCTCACGATGTTTTCCTTCATCGCCGAGCACGTGGTAAATCAGCACTTAAAATTGCTATTAACAATTTCATTGGTGCCGGCGAGGATCGAACCCGGGTTGCTCGCGTACTGTGAAATTTACAGCGAGCGCTTAGCCACTGAGCTACCACGGCTTATGAGCCGTTCTAGCACAGGTAGCTCAGACCAATGATTGGCACAAATAAAATAAAGGATGAAGCTACACTTGTTTAATTTGACAAACGAAACAATGCAAGGAGATTTAAAAAAGTGAGTTTCCAAATGATCAACTCACTCAGCAGCATTACTTGTGTGGACAAGGCATGCTCAAAATACCCAAGAATGTGATATCATATCACAGTATAATTAAAAAGAAGTAATATTACTTTTATCTATTACAAATTTAAAGGAATACATTTCCAAATTAATAAATCATGAACAGAAGGATGCGCAATGCCTGTTGTATGTTTCCAATAGGTTATGCTTTTAGAATGAGGGCAAATAATCTTGTGCTCATGAAATGTCGCTAGTTGACACTGAGATAAAGTTTTTTGTTACACCCGTTTCCAGTTTCTGAAGCATTAATTTTATACACAAAACAACGCCTCAGTGGTTTTCTCTTGAATTCTTTGTACACATTAAACGCCTTTTTTTAATTTTTCTACTTTTATGAATATGATTGTGGTTTGGTTTACTTATTTTTAATCCAATTAATATAAAATATAACTAATAATACCTAAAGAAACATTAATCTTTACATTTTCCCCGCTATTACACCTCATTTTTAAGTGGCGTCGCCCTGCTGGCAGAAAAAGTCGTGGATGCTCTCATTGGGACTATAATATACTTAAAATACTTAGAATCGTACTTTTATACGTTATATTACATAACCGTGTAAGAATAACTACTGCCCCATATCGTCCCGAGGGTGTCGTAAGAGGCGACAGAGGTAAAATGAAACAGGAGATGAGCAGCAGCAGCAGTCAACCCGCTTGCCAAACGTAGGAACTATGGCAAAACCCCCCCCGAGAAGCCAATTCCTATTTAGTTTTTTTGTGCTGTAAAATCATAAAGAAAGATATGAGCCTTATTTCGTCGAGATTAAAGTATAAATTTTAAGTGAAGTGCCATATACGACTATTAAGTTCGATCATATCACCACAATCATGCATTACGTTATATACTCATATGATTAGGTTTGTGCATATTTTATACACTGCGTGTAAAACACTCCTACATATAGAACAATATTGTATCTAATTTTCAATAAAGAACTAGCGATCCAGCCCAACCCGGGGTTATTGGGTTCAATTGTGCATTTTAACCACCCAGAGACCCACTCAAACACACACAAAAATTCATCAAAGTCGGTCGAGCCATTTTCGAGTTTTTGCTAAGTTAACGCACGGCAATTGATTTTTATAAATATAAATTATCCTTACCAGTTGTCATAAACTACCGTATTAAATAGCACTATTTCTCAACGTAAAGCAAAAGTATATAAAGACGATATCTATGACGTCCTTTAATAATGATTTGGTGGATGTACAATTTATATCACGCAATGCGTTACATTACGCGGCCGTGCTTATTAATCTAACCTATTCGTTTAAGTGACGAGGTGACGATTGTGGTGATATCATGGTGATGATGATGATGATAATGATGATATCCATCCACCATATCATAATCATCATATCATGATGATGATGATGATGATGATGATGATATCACCACAATCGTCACATCGTCACCGTGTCAATCGTGTGATGCTTTCTGAATTCAGATAATAGTGGTGTGAATTAGTAAGGCCTGGTGATACCCATGCGTAGTATCGACACTCTACATCGCTATATATTATAATAATCCATAATTATTGGACAAAATATTTTTCATCATCGATCATCTTATTGATAAAGAAGTCATGCTTTTCACGAAACAAAAGTGCAAACCACTGTTACAACCTATATGATAAAAATCAGAGTTAGACGTTTTTGCTTATTATTAAATCAAAAAATAGCGTAGTGTAGCGAATAATTCATGGTCTTTGTTCTACTAGTTTGGTGGTAAAGTAAATTATTTGTATAAGGTAGTTATAGAATATATTTAGTAAAATAAATTTATCTATTTAAAAATTTAGAATAAACATTTCTATGTTCTGTTTAAAAATTACATCAAACGCAATTTTTTCCGCGAAACCTGACGTTTACCGGAAACACCGTGCCGGCCATCTTTTTCAGACGCTCCCGGAAGCAGCCATTCTGAGGCGTCAATGATTGACTTTAGAGTACAAAATTTTCAGAACTGAATTTTAATATTATTGATTTTTAATATAATGATAAATGATGTAACTGTATGTTGATTAAAATGCACAGGTGTCAAATACACACAAAGCAACTGGATTGGGCACGAAACAAAATGATGTAAACTTTCAATGGCTGAATTTTATAAATAATATAATAGAATTATTTTTTAATAGCTCCATGTTTCAGATCAGATGAGGAAGAAAGGTTCACGTTCACCTGAATACTGAATACCTCAATAAAGAATCAAAATGTAGATGCGTTGTCACCCGTGAGGACTAAGATGGAATGCCTCTTTTCCAGTAAAAAGGGTCTCCGGTTCTCTACACTCATCATACGAAACACAGCAGTGTTAAGCTGCTATTTCACGCTGGTGTTCTGTGAGAGCGTGGTCCTTCCCCGGTCGAGCCGACCAATTCGTGCTGCAACCACAATATAGCTGCAGAATGGTTCTACATATTGTAAAACACTCCTACATATAGAAAAATATTGAATCTAATCTTATCTTATACATATTATATATATATACATATATATATATATAAAAGGCAAACCTGACTGACTCATCTATCAACGCACAGCCGAAACTACTAAACGGATTTTGCTGAAATTTAGCATAAAGACAGTTGTAATGACGTAGACATCCGCTAAGAAAGGATTTTTGAAAATTCGCCCCCTAAGGGGATGGAAAAGCGGTTAAAATTTTGTATAGACATCGGTCATTTTTAGAGCTAGAAGCCTGAAACTTTGTTTTTAGGTTAACGATTAGAAATAAACAATTACGTGTCCTAGGGTTTTTAAAAATTCAACCCCTAAGGGGTGAAAAAGGGGTTGAAAGTTTATATGGGGAAAGAAGATTAGTTAAACTATTTTATTCGAAACTTCACAGGAGTACTCCTATCAATAAATAAGTAAACAAGTGTTTCAGGCTCTTTCAGAATTCAACCCCTAAAAGGTGGAAAAGGGGTGACAAATTCTGAAAATCCACATGGGTATCGTTTTTATGGTTTATCGGGTCGCTCATTACGAAAACAACACTATTTCAAAATCCAACGTAGCAGACGGGAAATACCTACCATCATTCCCTGTGGGGGTGCGATGTGGTTGAAATGTCAATATAGTGTCGTTTTACATTCTGTGTACTAAATATCGAATTTGTCAATAAAACAAAAATACAAATTATTCATCTAAATTTATTTTATCGCCTTCAAAGTAGGCCCCATCGCTTGCAATACAACATCTCCAACGCTTCACCCAGTCTTCCATACATTTTCATAGGCTATTTGCGGTATGGCCTTTAGCTCATTCAGCGAATTTTTGTTATAGCTTCTATCGACTCAAAACGTTTTCCTCGAAGTGGTAATTTTAACTTGGGAAATAAAAAAAGTCAGACGGAGCCATATCAGGTGAATACAGTGCTTGGTCGAGAACTTTTGTTGAATGTTTCGCTAAAACTCTTTCACTATAATGGCTGTGTGTGATGGTGCATTATCATGGTGCAGCATCCATGAGTTGTGTTGCCAAATCTGGACGTTTTCGGCGGATACTCTCACGCAAACGCTTCATGACGCCTAAATAATATTCTTTATTCACTGTTTCTCCCTTTGGAAGGAATTCGAGTGAACCACACCACGGTAGTCAAAAAACTGTCAGCATCACCTTGATTTTGGAGCGACTTTGCCGCGGTTTTTGGGTTTCGGCTCGTTTTCGAGACGCCATTCTGAACTGTTGGCTTGTTTGCATGTCGTACTCATAAACCCATGTCTCGTCGCCAGTTATTATACGTTTCATAAAGGTCGGATCCGTAGAAGCTCGGAAACCATGTCTTCAGCGACATGCTTTCGCTGCGCTCTTTGAACAAAATTGAACTCTTTTGGAACTAGTCGAGCGGCGACGCGTTTCATGCCTAAATGTCAATGAGAATGTTGTGGACGGACTTAAAAGATATGTTCACCTCACTAGCCAACTCTCTCAGACTCATACGTCGATTTTCGAGCACTAGCTTCTTGATTTTGTCGATGTTTTCTTTGGTCGTAGCGGTTGAAGGTCTACCAGAACGAGGCAAGTCTACTACTACTGGCCTTCTTTAAAAGCCTTATACCATTCATAAGCCCTTGTTTTCGATATACACGATTCGCCGTAGGTATTTCGCAACATTTTTAGTGATTCACCACATGAAATATCATTCGAAACACAAAATTTAAGGCACACTTTTGTTCAACAATATTTTCCATTGTAAAATCGCCGATAACTCAAAACTATGACCAACAAAAGTGTAGTTTAAAACAAATTAAATGACAGATCCTGCTCAAACTTTGCGCGCTAAATCAGTACAGTGCTACCAACATGCAGTAAAAATTAGAACGACCTCTTTTACGCGGGTCTTTTATTGACATATTCCTGATACTTTTTACACAGAGTTGTATGGTTTATTGGGACGTTAATTAAGAAAATGGCATCGATTGCGGTTTGAAACCAACATGGATGGAAAATCATCATGGGTTGGGTGAATTGGGTGTCATTTTTAAGGTTTTTGGGTCGTAAATAACGTAAATGATATTGATAAATATTTTAAACTTAATTTATTAGAATAGAATAGAATATACTTTTATTGCACAGAAACATAAAACAAAATAGACAAGAAGATTTGTACAAAAAATTTTCACAAAATTACACCTGAACAAAAAAAAACTAGTTTAAAAATTAAAAAAACAATAAAAATAAACAACCAAACCACAAACCAAATATATTATTTTACAAATTAATAAAATGGCAAAACCAAAAGAAATACTTAGGTACCTTATAGGTATAGGTACCAATAGATGGCGTTGGTATCGTTTTAGAGCGCGGTAACGCTGTGTTTCTTCGAACTAATATAATATATGTACCACATACGGTACCTATTCACTGTTAACGGATATTTGACTAGACTTCGACTTTGTTTGCTTGCTTACGGTTTAAGATTTGCTTCGTGTTTCGGATTAGTTGCTTGATTTTGTCTTTCTTATAACCACTGTTTAAACTTGGAATTCGATTTGTTAGGTATTGTTGATAGAAGTATTTTTTCTCACTGAGAAAATGACTACAGAAATTCTTAATATTAAAGGAAAAATGGAAGAACATACTGTCGTCCCCATTATTGGTGACGGCACCTGTTTGTTTCGTGCTCTTTCATTTTTAATGTACAGCACCCAAGAAAATGCGATGGTGGTGCGTTCACAAATTATTGAAAAAATGAAACTTACGGTGGACTTAGTGAATTGGTAGCTGCAGGATTAATATTTCCGTTTCGGTTTGAAGTATATCGAAACGGTCTGCTATACACAGAGTCCGGAACAGATATCTGTCCAGTAAGGCGATTACGATTTAGCCATGATTTATCTAATGGACATTTTGACGCCTATCTGTCTATTGTTGCGAAGAAAATTACACAGCGTCGCATGGAGGTACCTGTCGAAGAGCGTGATCCTTTTTCCGAGCTTGACCATTTAACTGTTACATCTTTTGTAAACAGTGAAATATCATCTCCAACCAGCGGAACAGATCAATCTGTATCGTCGACATTAAAATATGAAAAAAAGAAAAATAAACGAAGGTCGAGATTTACTAATTACACAAGAAAAAGTCAATTAAAAAGTGCACAAGAAAGATATAGGCAGAAAAAGCCAGATTCAAATCGTAAAGCTGTGTCCGCTTATCAGAAAAAAATCACGATGTACACAGGGAAGCTGTTGCAAATTACCAAACTGCGAATCCACAAGTGCATAGAGGAATTCAGTCACGGTATGAGGAAAACATTACACTGCGTTTATGGAAAAACAAGGTCCATTCCGCTGTGGAGTATGACCCTGATATTGCTTATAGAACTGACAGCAGTGTAGCCTCGGGTTATATGATATACAAGTGTCAGTGGTGCAATGCGCTGAAATGAAAGGATGAGACACCTGGTATGCGTTGCGGCGCTGGAAAAGTGCAAATTGATCGGTTGAAACAACTGCCATTAATGATCTACACCCAGATCATGACCATTTTATGGGTAATATTCGTAAATATAATGCCTGTTTCCAGATGACTTCCTTTGGTGGTAAACAGGTAACAGCAGATGGTTTTTCACCGACTTTTAAAGTACAAGGCCAAGTCTACCATTTAATTGAAAGTATATTACCAGAAGCCGAACATGACGCTCAGTACCTTAAAATATATTTTGTAGGTGAAGACAATCGAGAAGCAAAGATTCGATGTTCTAAATTTCCTAACTTAAAGCCAAATTTAATCAAACAATTGCAGAATATGCTGCATCAAGTGAACCCGTATATAAAAGATCTGAAAAGTGCCATTGATAAAGCCCCTCCTTCAGTGTCATACAAAGTTGTCATACATGCTGATAAAAAAACCACCAGAAGAACATAGAGGTAGGCAATTACAATGCACCAACTACAACAGTACTTTACAGCAGTACTTAACAGTAATTCACTTCAGCGTATTAGTGAAATACATCGAGCATATGATGCGCTACAGTATCCATTGATGTTCTGCTGGGGGGATGATGGGTATTCAATCAACATACCACAACGCGATCCCACAACTGAGTTGCCACTTAATAAAACTGTCTCTTCTGCAAGTTTCTATTCGTATAGAATAATGATTAAAGAAGGAGAAGATAACTATTTAGTCAACTATCGTGCCCTTTTTAGTCAATATTTGGTGGATGAATACGCCAAAATAGAAACAGAGAGATTAAATTATATCAAAAATAATCAAGCTAAATTACGTGCTGATAGTTACATCCATTTAAAAGATGCTATTGGACGACAAGACGTAGAAGCGAACCAACTAGGACAAATGGTTGTCCTTCCATCATCTTTTACGGGGGGACCTAGGTATATGCACGAAAAACACAGGACGCTATGAACTATGTTAGGAATTACGGCCGGCCTGATCTTTTTATCACTTTTACATGCAATCCTCGCTGGGAAGAGATAAAAAAGCAATTGCTTCAAGGACAACAATATCATGATAGACACGATATAATTTCGAGGGTGGCAAAAGAGAGGTCTTCCACATATTCATATTCCTTTATGGCTTCACAAACGTATTACTCCGGATCAAATCGACAATATAATTTGTGCTGAAATACCGGATCCCAAAAATGACCCAGAGCTTCACGAAATCGTTAAATGTAATATGATACATGGTCCACGTGGAACTTTTAATCGAAAGTCACCATGTATGAAAGATAACATGTGCAGTAAGCGATACCCCAGAGCTCTCATAAGGGAAACTCAAACTGGTGAAGACGGTTACCCGCAGTACAAGAAACGTTTACTAGATGATGGTGGGTTCTCTGTTGATATCAAAGGCACAACCATAGATAATCGTTAGGTAGTCCCTTATAATCCAGTATCATTTAAAACATTTAACGCTCACTTAAATGTGGAATATTGTCATTCGGTGAAATCAATAAAATACGTCTATAAATACGTAAATAAAGGTTCAGACCAGGGATCGTTTGCTTTAGAGAATGAGAAGGATGAAATTAAAACCTACAAAAGTGGAAGATATATAAGTTCATCAGAGGCAGTATGGCGAATCCTTGAATTTCCCATCCATTCATGAGCGTTTCCCTCCCGTAGTCCACTTCGCTGTTCATTTGGAAAATGGGCAAAGGTTTTATTTTAGTGAGCAAAATCTGAGTAAAAGTGAATAGTCCTCCAACAAGCACACTCCTATCCTTTTTCAATTTGTGTAAAGTGGATAACTTTGCAAAAACATTGCTCTACCTAGAAGTACCTGCATACTACGTTTGAGATAAAAGAAAGTTCCAAAGGAGAAAGAGAGGAGCAAACGTTGAAGGTTGGCCAGGGGTCAAAACAAAGCACGTTCTGGACAGGGTTTATACTGTGCATCCGAACAATACAGAATGCTATCACCTTCGCATGTTTCTTCATGAGATCCGGGGCACAATTTCGTTTGAAGCGTTAAAAACTGTAGATGGTCATGTATATTCCACGTTCCAATCAGCGTGCAAAGCTCTCGGCTTGCTTGAAGATGATCAGCATTTGTTCGCAGCAATGGAAGAGGCAGCACTTTGCAAATCACCGCAAATGATTCGGGATCTTTTTAACGATTATTTTAGTGTTCTGCCAAGTATCAGACCCTTTAAGCCTTTGGGAGAAATTCAAAGAATACCTATCTGAAGATTTTAAAAGGCAATTAGAAAGACAGGAGATGTGGATGTAGAGCACATAACAGATGTGGTATTTAACAAATGCCTTTTGGTAATAGAAGATGCCGTATTAGCGATGGGTGGTCGGCTACTAAAAGAGTATGGGTTACCTCAGCCAAGCAAAGAAAAACAATTTGAAAATAGAGAGTTTCTTAAAGAGACAAGTTATGACTTAGCATCATTAGAAAACACAGTTAAAAATAATCAAGGATCACTGAGTGACGAACAAAAAGCAGTTTACAATCAAATTAACACAAAAATTGAATCAAATGAGGGTGGAATATTCTTTTTAGATGCTCCCGGTGGAACAGGCAAAAAATTTCTCATAAATTTGCTATTAGCAAAAGTTAGAAGTACTCGCGTAATTGCTTTGGCTGTGGCTTCTTCTGGGATCGCAGCTACACTGCTTGAGGGTGGACGAACTGCTCATGCTACCTTCAAGTTACCACTCAATTTAACAACAGCTGATACTCCCATTTTTAATATATCATTAAACAGAACTCTACAAGATATAAGAGGAAATAAGAAGTTAATGGGTGGTGTAACGGTTTTGCTGGCTGGAGATTTTAGACAGACTCTACCAGTAGTGCCAAAAGGAACTAGAGCAGATGAAGTTAAGGCGTGTCTTAAGAGATCCACTTTATGGCCTCTAATTAAAATTCTCAAGCTCTCGAAAAATATGCGGGTACACTTAGGAGAAAAAGAGTCTGCTGGTGGATTTGCGAATCTCCTACTTGAAATCGGCAACGGTGATTACCCCGATAAATGACGGAATGATAACCATCCCTAATAATTTGTGCACAGTTGTATTTATGTTACAGGAGTTAATATTCAAAATTTACCCAGAAATTGCTCATATCCACTATAAGCCAATGGAATTGTTGTGTGAACCTGCCATACTAATCCCGAAAAACGACCAAGCAGCGGCAATTAACGATATACTGTTAACGTCTTTTGAGGGCGAAGAAATGGTGTACACGTCAATAGACTCTGTGGTCAACACAGATGACGCAATTAACTACCCTGTCGAGTTTCTTAATTCACTGAAACCATCGGGTCTTCCACCTCATAAGCTTATTCTGCACGTGGGCACTCCTGTTATGTTGTTGCAAAATTTAAAACCTCCTCAACTGTGCAACGGAACCAGACTAAAAGTAAAAGCGTTACATCGCAATGTAGTGGAAGCACACATATAACTGGATGTGCGCAAGGGGAAACTGTATTTGTACCGAGAATGCCCTTGATCCCGAATGATCTTCCCTTTGAATTCATACGAATACAGTTTCCCCTCAAAGTCTGCTTTGCAATGACCATAAACAGATCACAAGGGCAGACATTAAAATTTGCGGGTATAGACTCGAGAGAAAATTGTTTTTCACACGGGCAATTCTATGTAACTTGCTCACGCGTAAGCTCGCCTAGTAGTCTGATAATTTTAGGCACACAAGTAATAGATTAACAAAAAATGTGGTGTATAAAGAAGTTTTGTAGTTTACTAGCTTTTGCCCGCGACATCTTTTTTCAAACCTTTTACTCTTTTTTTAAACCAGCGGACGAAGTCGCGGGCAAAAGCTAGTTTTTAATAAAGAACTAGCGATTCGCCCCAAATCTTAACCATCCAGAGACCCATTCAAACACACACAAAAAATTTCATCAAAATCGGTCGAGCCATTTTCCAGTTTTTGCGAGGCTAATGCACGGCAATAGATTTTATAAATACAGATTATATATATCCTTACCAGTTGTCATAAGCTATCGTATTAAATGGCAATATTTCTAAACGTTAATCAATGGTAAGGTCAATGGAGGCTATTGCAACTATGGGGCTAAAGCAACCAACAGCGATATCTTCCATTCTCATGTTTTTTAAATACATTGCCAGCTATGGGCCTGGAGACAAGTCATAGTTTAACCTATTATAAACAGATGGCGACAGAGGGATGAATACTGTTTGACTTATAGAGCTTTTTTGTTAGTCGCCATTTTTGCCAGGTGTCTGGTGACGAGCGTGTCATCAAGTTTTAACAAAAAAAAATACTTTTCGTGCATTTTACGCAAGGTTTTATGCAGAAACGAAGAAAAAGTAAAGGTAAGTACTCTATACACTTATGTTTTTAACGTTATATCTTATATTTCGTAAGATAATGTAATAGTTACATTAGCATCAAATTATGTCGTTGCGGGGTTATTGCGACTAGTTTTTTTGGTTACAATAGCCCTTTGTGTTTGTATCAAAAATAAAACCAGTGATGTCGAATATCGATAATTGTAAATCGATATAGAAGCATAGTTTAAAAATTTTCGAACTGAATCAATTTCGGGCCTGGGATAAATTGCGTAAATAAATGTTACAATTTGTTTTATTACAATTTCAACCAAGATTTAAATCTATTTTCCTTTCAAGATGGAAATACTATGGTTAAATAGGGACCGAACGAATGCATTTAGTTCACGACTTCGCGCGTGCTATACCTACCCATACTACATATCTTAGAAACTTTGAACTAATTTGATATTTGACTTGTTTTAGATGGTCCGAAATTATATTAAGAAAAAAGAAAAGAGCTATTCAAAAGAAAAGCTTCTAGAGGCACTGGAGTTGGTTAAAAGCAAAACGTTAAATAGTTATGAGGCAGCAAAAACGTTTAATATTCCGAGATCTACTATAATTGCACATTTATATGGCACACGCGGTCAAAAACAGGTAAACCCTGGAATGAAGACTATTTTTAATTGATATAGAACAAAAATGGCTTGTATTTGCATACTTTAGAAAAGTATGGTTTTCTTTGTAACTAAAAAGAAGTCAAAATATTAGTATCGGAATACGTCCATTTAAGAATAATATTCCTAGAGATGATTGGTTTCGTCAGAGCGCTTAGATGGAGAATTATTTAAGTTTTAATAATATTGATGTGTATGAAGTGTAATTTTGAAGTGTATCTATCTGTATTTAGAATTAAGCAAAAGTCATTTTTAGAATCTCATAAGAAAATGTGATAACTATGTGCCATTGATTTAATTTAAGTAAAGTGAAGTTAATTTTAATAATATTATTTTCGAATTGAAGCACTACAATTGTATTTGTCTTTAGAATTAATTACTCTACTTATTTTAGGATCTCTCAAGTATAGTCCAAAGTAAAAACAAACTTAATATTGCAATTTAGAAAAAAATATTTCCTTATAGATTTTGAATAATTTTAGATAATTTTTTGTTATGTTTTGAAGTATCTGAAACTTTTATTTTTAAATGTGATGATTAGCAAATAAAAAATAAAAACGAAGAATGGTTTTATATTACTTACAGGTTTGTAGGTACCTACCAGTATCGATTGCCTACACATTTTACAATTTATCGATATTTTTTACGTCAACACAACACTATTTCTATAGAAAATAGTCACATTAGCCCCAAACATTACGAAATATACTTTTAGTTTGATCGGGACTCTACTGGTTCAACTCAGAGAATATGCCTGCGTAAATTTCACACTGGGTGACATGTGCTTCGATTGTGATCATATATGCTACAAAAACCAATGAGTTAGTTTAGATAGTCGCATTTACCCCCACATGGGGCTAATGTAACTTTTCCTGTCCGCATGGATCTTTTAATAAGATTTTAACCAAATCCTACGGCTTTTTGACATTATATTAGGTCGAAAGTAATCTCAGATATATGCTTAATTATATAGATATAATAGATTACCCCATAAAGTCAAGTGGTCGTTTTCGGTGAAGGTTCAAGTTTCAACATATTTTTTTTTAGTTGCAATAGCCTCCATCGACCTTATATAAAGACGATATCTATGACGTCCTTTAGATATGATTTTGTAGATGTACAATTTATACCTATCACACAATGTTTACTAGAATTGACACATTGACAGCTTTGTTGTTGGTAAAACATTTATTATTTGAAGTCCTAGAAAAGAAACTGAAGGCATTTTACTATTAAATTTCTCTAGTGGTCTTTCAATAAAGTGTTATTGAAGATAATATTTCAATTGATATCGTGTGGTTTTAATTTTTTATATATTAATATTTGTGAGATGATTTTGACGTTTATTTTCAAAGTATGCTTTGAAAAGGAGGAGGTTTACAATTCGTCTATATGGTTTTTGTATGTACGCGATATCTTCGTAAATTGTCAACCGATTTTTATGATTGTTTGTTTATTTAATACTTACTTCAGGGATAGTCCCATGCAAATTTGATAAAAGAAATTGATATTAAATTGGGGATGAATTTTTAATGTAACTAATTTGACGACATTGAGATTGTAATATTCCTTAGTACACTTGAAAGGGTAAAAAATTACATTTAATAAAAAGTAAAAGCAGACTTGAAAAAAATTAACTCATTTCAAATTGTGAAGTCAAGGATTAAATTTTTCTATACATTATGTGTAGTTGTAATGTAATATAAAAGTTAATTTTACAGTTTAACTATATGCGCAACGATTTTAATCGCTATAAATTTCAAACGTTCGAAACAACATTAAATTTATCAATATTTTAATTCAATTTATCAAACTTTTCTAAAATGCATCAATAGGCATGCAAAGCTTGACCTTTCTAGGTAATTGGACACTTTCTCTGCTCAGTCTGCCAGCGTAGGTACTAACCTCTTCCCCCCGAAAGGGCTTAGTAGCCGTGGCTTGGTCACCCGCGGTGAACTAAGAGGAACCCACATGGCTGGCCTAAGGTGAAGGGCCGGTCCGAGGTGGCCACTCCGAATGAGCTTGACGAGCCCACGGCAAGAGGAGTGCTGGTATGCCAATGCGCCACTCGCCCTATCCTCCGCGACTCTGGCAGGGCCACACCGCTGATGCGGTGGTGGTGGGGCTGCGGGGGGAGAGGAGTTACGGTATGGCGAGGCACCGCGCTCTCCCTACCTTCCGCAGCTGAAACTTGGTTGGCGACGGAGCCATCGACCAGATCCGCCGCTGGAGTCAGGTACGCGGTGCTTCCGAGTGCTCGTTTTTTTCTGGTCACATGGCCTCTGCGTATCGTACTCAGAGAGGGGAGTCTGTTGCGGAGTTGAGGCGCACCTTGTGTTCCTGGTGCGCCTTACCTGAGAAGCAAAATGGGACGAGTAATCCTCCCGAGAAGGGGCTACCATGAGGCGGCCGTCGCTGGCGGGGATATGTGCGAAAGTGTTTCCGTGGCCCTGCCAATATGCAGCGAAGGTGGAACACCATGGGGCTTTAGTCGGTGCGAGTCCGACATAATCCGTCCTTGCGGGTATGCGTGGGCATTTCCAAAGGTGGAGCCTCTTATCTATTTCTTACACCAAGCGGAACTACATGCACTGCTGCGTTTCTGAAGCGTACAGAGAAGTATAATTACAGGCCACATAGCATTTCATATTAGTCTTTAGAGGTGAAATCATCTGTCGCCTATTTTGTTTGAAGTTGTTTGCAGGTGTCCATGGGCTGCAGCAGCAACTCGTCATCAGGGAAATTGTAAGTTCGTTTATCACTTTTGCACTGAAATTTTCGAATTTAATATGGCATTGGCCTGTCGCCAGCTTCTTTAGATTAGCAGGTGAAGGATAGTTTGAAGAGAAGCTAGCGTATCCCCTTACGTGATGTATGTCTACATCCTACTATTGATACTATTATTTTTCTTCATATTTCGTCCGTGAAGGTCAAGGTATGGATATGGGCCTCTCATGTTGTGGGAAAATACTTTCTATCTATAGTCTATACAATATTATTTGAATCCTACTAATATTAATAGGAACGATTATTTTTGTGAATAAAAATTTAAATAAATAAATATTATAAACTTATAAATACTTATATAAATAAATATTATAAAGTTTGTGAGGATGTATGGATGTTTGTTACTCTTTCACGCAAAAACTACTGAATGGATTTTAATTAAATTTTACAATTATATAGCTTATATATCAGAATAACACATAAGCTATAATTCATAATGATATTGTGTAAATTGGCCAAAATATAACGATAAATGTTAAGTAAGTCGGAAAAAAATCTTCATCTGCGAGCTATTTTGGCGTGCGGTGCAAAAACTGTAAGAGTTACACGAATATAATGTATGGTGGAATTGTTTCTCCTAAATAGTTCTACAAAAATGTCCGCGACAGTATATATCTACATTTTATGTGTAAGCCAAGAAGTAACTTACTTTCATTATAGGGTTCCGCGCACAATAATTCCACGCGGGTGAAGTCGCGGGGAACAGCTAATATTTAACTTTTATTTTTAATTTTACATATTAGTATATAATATTATATTTTACTGTAACAAAATTGAGAGCTACATCGAAAGGAAAATTATTTTTTTCAATTATCTAATATAGTGCAAAAATTTAGACCGACAGAAGGACTGTAAAGGGTTTTTAGTTCTTGATAGCGGTACCATAGTACGGATATTATATTTAAAAAAAAGAGATAGAGAATTTATGGCTGTTTCATGTAGGTATCGATGATGAGAATAAAAAATAAACTAGTTATTCAAAAGTTGTATCTGCTTGTTATTTTTATAATCCCAAAATGCAAAACGAAAAATATAAAAGAAGCGAAATCAATTTCCTTTTTCAATTCGAAATTCATCATTCCACTGCCAATTCTACGCGCTTTGTAAGCTTAGAAAATCAACTAGACGTGTCCATCGGAAGCGGGCGTGGTTCGCTTTTACAAAATTGCCAGATGTCTGTTACAGTTTTTCGTGTACGCCTCAGAAACGTTCTGGATCTACTTTGGTAATGAAACGAGGTGCGTGATTGATACATCAAAGGATTTCATCAGCTTATGAGATTGAAGGATAGTTGTTTTTCGTTTATATATTTTCTTTCGTATATATCTTTGTGAATTCAAGAGAATGAATAAATCTGGCATGGAAAATATTTTATTATATACTAGCGATCCGCCCCGGATTCGTCTAGGCTCTAGGTCAACTATTAATATAGCGTCAAATATATATCTTGAAATAATCATCAATGACAATATATTTTATCAATTTTTCGATTTCAATAAAAAGTACTCCAAGTTTTCGGATAAAATAAAACCTAGATCACTCTTGGCATCGCTCTCTATCTGTTCGTGAAGTTTCATCACAATCGGTTCAGCCATTCCAAAGATTAACCCGGACGATAGGCAGAAAAAATTTCACAAATGGATATCCATGTCTTAATGGCATTTCAGCAGTTTTTTCAATATATATATATATAGATTTAATTTCCACATCACACATTAGAGATCGTCTAATTTAAAAATGTACGCACCTGCCCCGTATTTTTGGTAGATTTTATCACATTTACTTACTAAGTATCATTAAAATTTAACATGATTAAAGCGATATAATCTACTAATAATACAAAGGACAGTTTTAAATTAAACGATCTCTACCTTTATATAACTAACGCGGATTTCGTCATCGTAATTACCAGATCTGGCCTTTATCCGGGCACCCTTCAATCACACCTGATATTATAAATGATGTAGTCCTTAATCGTAATCCGAAAATCGATATTCAAAATAAAATAAAACGTGTTAAGATCGAATATTAAATGTGCAGTATTCGCGCAATTTCTTGACGCTCCCTAAAGTCGTTACTGATTATAACAAAACACTGCCAGACATAAGCCCTTTTAAAAACGAGACAACTCGCAGCAGTTACTTTGAATATTTGCCTATACTCACCGCGCTGGGCAGGCGGATTGATGATCGGATGGAGCTCCCTTGTAATGCTGTTTCCATCACCGGTGCATTTTTTTGCAAGTGCAAACGAACAGTCCACGATAAGTGACTACTGCAGCCTATGCACACCTGCAACCAATTTAAAATAAAAAATGCAGATTCGTTGTCACCTCTGAGGACTACGATGGAATGCCTCTCTCTCTATATCCTTCAGTCCGGAAAAAAACAGTGCAGGATCTGCTGTTGGCGACAGTAAGCGCTAAGAGGATGGTATCTAACCAGGCAGACTCTTAGGCAGATAAACGTAAACCTAGAAACCTAGGAAATGGAAAATGGATGAATTTTTTGCCATCAGTTGGAATCGAATGCCAGATATAAAATATTTTAATTAACAACGGGATGCGTTAAATATTGGATACATCATGCTGTTAACTGCTTTGAATGATTGGCAATTCGTACAGTAGGATTAGGATTAATATTTAATATTCACAGTTTAAAATCATTCCGTAAAAATAAAATTAATATGATAGTATAATATACTCACATACTACCATTGAGTTATATGTACTAATATATATCGATGCATACTGCATATTTATCACACTGCATCGTATTGTCTTAAGCTTCAGAAGCTTCGTTGTCATGTACTACAACTGTGTCACTTTTGTCACTGTATTGCTTTAACTGTTTTTTTGGCATTAAGGGAACTTTTTATCAAATAATAATTTCAACTCCACTAAGATAGTAAAAAACACTTTTAAGACGTTCGTTGATTCCCTTTCTCTGAATTTATATAGTAGATAGATCAATAAAATTCCATTAAAATTGCAAAAGCATCGATAATAATGGTCGGTACTTTGAATATTTAAAAGACAATACTATTTTTGTATTTATTATGTTTATCTTATATTAACATTAACATTAACTTTGGGCAGTTCATTGAGTCCAAGGCCAAAACTAAGCGTTTCCTTGCAAGTGTGCGGCGGTACCCCACGCCCGGCAGCTTCTTACCCTATATAAAACACAAGTCCGATCTTGATTTTATATGAGACGTGCTAAGAGGCTTATTAGTGAACTTGATTTGGCTTAAACCAATCTTGCCAGCTTCGAGCATAGACGCAGAGAAGCCAACCTCTCGGTACTCTGTAGGATGCATTTCGGAGAGTGTGCCTTATTACATGCCTTAATTGGTCTATGCATTCGAAGAGCTAAAACTTGATCTTTCGTAATGCGTGTACAGTAAAGAGTGGAACAATTTGCTAGCGTCTGTCTTTCCATCCGATTACAATCTAGGCGTTTTTAAGCCAAAAATTAATAGGCTTTTGTTACGCTAAAACAGTGCGATTTACTATCTAGGGCTTCTTCACCACCAGGTGGTATTGTAGTCAGGCACTAGCCTATAATAAGTCAAAAAGAATATTATAATAATCTGTAATATTTTTACATAGGCCATGTGAACCCCCTTGGGACCAGCTCGAGTATTTCATATTGTGTATATCTCTATATATTAAAATCAATTGCAGTCCGTTAATCTCGCTAAAACTCGAAAACGGTTCGAACAATTTTTTTGTGTGCGTTTGAGTGGGTCCCTGAATGGTTTAGATTCACAATTGGACCCGGTAGGTAGCGCTGTGGTCGAGACTCAGAAATCACCCGTGCGAAGCATCTTTATTATTAATTGTAATTATAAAAATCAATGAATTTATAGATTATTTAACTATGGAGTTTATTTCAATGATAAAGTCGATTCTCTGACGCCGCCACCACACGTCCACTGCACAACACACAGAAATTAATATCAACAAAGCTCTGTACTAGTCGTACTTAATATCTGTTAAGTTAAATGGCCGTTTCTTCAACGAAGCGCTATTATTTATTTGCAATTAATTACAGGCAACTTTTAAACACTTAAGGCACTAGATTGAGATGTCGCTTAATTCCAGATGGTGGGTATAAGTTATGCTAATGTTTCGAATATTTCACACTAATAGGCTCTATGCCCGATTATCCGACGCATACCCGTTTGGACAGTTAACGTAGTTTAATACGGCACGACTTTTGATTCCACAATATAGTTAAGAAATTATTTATTTTTGAAAAAGAAAAAACAATGGCACAGTGAAAAATGTACCCTTTTGCTCTGCGTTCGAGTTTTATTTTGGGATATTTCCGGGTATGCGTTTGATGAAGAACCTTTATCGACAAAATATTTCCAGGTTTGGTATCGCGTTTATTTCTTAAATTTTCACACACTAATACAAAACTGAGTAGTGTGTGTGTGTTCAAATGCTCATAAAAATAGTCACATCTAATGTTCGGTTCTCGATTTTGTCGGTCAATTAAGAAACATCAAAGGCATTTGCACCGCATTGATTGCTCTTTAAATTTTGATGGACATTGTTAACTATGCTTTTGTTATTATTCCGTGTTCAAATATGTAAACCAATTATTTTGAATTAATTAAACAATTAATAGCGAATACAAATAATTATATTCTCTTTAGATTTTAAAAATCAATATTGTTTTAGAGAATATTCTTATTCTTGCATTTCTATACTCACAAAAATATTGTTCATTTACATTTAAATGGGGTAGACTTGTTGTGTGAAAATAAAAAAAAACGGAAAAGAGCGAGTAGGATTCGCGCCCTGGGAGTTCCGAATGAACTTAATTATGTATGTAGGCAGTTCATCCATCATTGGTTTCGATAGTTTTGACGATTTTTGCCTGTTTTACAACCGACTTTAAAAAGAAGGAGGTACTCAATTCGACTATGTTTTTTTATGTGTGTTACCTCATAACTTTTTTCTCGGTGAACCGATTTCGATGATTCTTTTTTTATTTGAAAGCTGGTGATTCTCATGTGGTCCCATATAAATGATCAAGGTCTGATTAAGGTCTGAAGAGTAGTTTTTGAGTTATCTTTAATAATTTATATTGAAGTCGGTTGTACAAATTTTTTAATTTTACCACTTGTTAATTTATTGATATCGATACACGATGCCATAAATTAACAAAGATAATATTCATTTATTTACAATACGTACGTTAGGTTAGTACTTACTTTCACCAAAATAATTAACTTACTGAAATTCATTATATATATATATATATATATATATATATATATATATATATATATATATATATATATATATATATATATATATATACGCACTGAACATATTTTTTTAACGAAAAGGTAAGTTAGACTCAAGAACAAACTAAACTTTGCAGCGCAAAAACGTTCTCCCATGCATCGGTCTACATCAAGGTCTATAGTCTAATGTAATAATGTCCTCCAGATCGAGTTTTGGTCACGGCGTCCAGCCTCAACGGAGACTAGCCATCGGCGCAGGATAGGATTATAGTGCCCAAGTGTATGCGCAAGCACAGGCGCACTCTCTATTCCCTCACTCTCATAGTCAGATGGGACGGTAAACCGATACAACCGGAGAGAGATCAGGCGTAGGACCAACGACTTTACGTGCTTTCTAAGGCACCATCAGTGCTTTTACGGGGGTGGGACACCGCTAACTTCCGATTTCGGGCAGCTACTGAGAATTTCTTGATGGAAAAGCTCAAAAACAGATTTTTTAGGCCCGACCCGGGATTCAAACCCGGGACTTCATGATCAGCAGTCGCACTACTACAACCACTAGACCAACGAGGCAACGTCTATTGCAAGTTTGTAGTAGCAAAAAATATTTTATGTGTTACTTACTACAAATATACGGTTTTCGGATCTTTCCCCTTACCGGTACCGTGAGTCAGACCTTATTTCATGCCAAATTTTATGATTCTAGGTCAACGGGAACAACCTTCTAAAAACGCAAACTCATTCATCAAAACCTAAGTTTGCGAGTATCAAAAACTATTCTTTATTCGACATAACTACAAATTTACAAATTTTGTATTTTTCCCTTAACCTTGCTTCTTGCCAAATTTCATGATTCTAGGTCAACCCTATAGTCAGGGCCGGATTAACCATTAGGCAGATTAGGCAACTGTCTAGGGGCCCCGCATCGGCTAGGGGCCCCGCGCGCACAAAAGTAATTGATAATATTTCATACAGAGAAGATTTTAAAAGAAAATTTGTATTCTCAATGACAATAGGTATTATTGCGTTTTATCGACGCATTTTGTCAGTTGATGAAATACTGGCCAACCTACTGGGAAGAACTGGCAGCTACAATATTTTTTTTTATAAATCAATATAACATTGATATAAAAATACGAGAGGTCAAAATTACGATAATGCGTCAAATATATCTGGTGGTCAAATATTTCTAGACAATGGTCTACACTCTACAGGCCATTATTAAGAAAATAATTAATCTCGCACACTACGTTCCGTGTGCAGCGCACTCACTGAATTTGGTTGGAGTACGTGCTGCGGAGAGCTGCGTTAGAGCAATCTCATTCTTCGGTTTTACAGACACTATACAACTTTTTTTCGGCGTCTACTCATCGCTGGTCAATTATGCAGAAACATTTCGAAAATTTCAATTTCGAGGCTGTACAACCAGTGCGTGTTGCCAGTGATGACCTACGGAACTGAGACGTGGTCCTTCACTGCTGGCCGGATGAGGAAGCTCAAGGTCGCTCAGCGAGCTATGGAGAGGGCTATGCTCGGGGTCTCACTGCGTGATAAACTTAGAAATGAGGATATCCGCAGTAGAACCACAGTGACCGACATAGCCCAACAGATTAGTAAGCTGAGTGGCAATGGGCCGGCCATATAGCTCGAAGAACCGACAACCGATGGGGAAAAAAGGTTCTCGAGTGGCGGCCTCGTACCGGCGGATTTAGTGTAGGGCGTCCCCCCACTAGATGGAGTGACGACTTGGTAAGACATGCAGGAAGTCGATGGATGCGGGTGGCTCAGGACCGTGCTTTGTGGCATTCCTTGGGGGAGGCCTATGTTCAGCAGTGGACTTGTGAAGGGCTGTAATGATGATGATGATGATGATTGAAAAGGTGTAATGGTGAAAAAAGTGTCCGACATAAGGTGGTGTGCAAGAGCCGATGCGACTAAGGCTTTGTCATAAGGTTACAAGAGTTTCCAGAAAGCTTTGCAGTCTATTGCTGACGATGAGACTCAGACATCGCAAGCGATTCACGAGGCTCGATGTCTATTAAAGGACTCGAAAAAAGAACATGCCGTAATGGCAATAGTTTGGGCTGCCATATTGTATCGAATCAATGGTGTCAGTATATCTTTACAAAAACAACTATCGATCTTTTAAAATAGCTTTTAGATTTTTGAATTATTTGACGATTACGAGATGAAGGCAAATAAGAAAACTGATACCGAATACAGTGATGAAAAGCAGCGTGTGCGAAGAAGAAAAAGGCATCTCGATGACGGATATGAAGTTATGATCAGAGGAAAATAAAGATTGAAACATATTTGCCTGTACTAGACATGATGTATGCAGAATTGTCGCGGCGACTAGAAGCTTACAAACGGAAATTAATTCTCTGTTTTGATTTCTAACAGATTTCATGAAAAAGACCAACGATGAAATTAAAGAAGACTTGTAAAAAATTTAGTGAACATTATTCCGAGAACATTGAGCCCGAATTTATAAACGAGATAGTACAGTTCAAGTACTTCATCTTACAATTAGAGGATGCGGGGATTGTAGGGAAAGATAAAATTGTACCTGCCGAGGAATCGTTTAAATTAATTTTTGATAATATGGCATAATCAACTTTCCCGATATTAATGATTACATCAGGCTTCTGTATATTTGCAATCCTATCTAATGATAGGATTGCAAATATACAGAAGTCAAATATAATATATAAAGATATTAACGCAATGGGTGAATGTAACTTTTCGAATTCATTGTCGATAATGGCGATTGAAAATGATGTATGAACGTTTATTATTAACGATTTTGTATCCAAAAAAGTTAGGAAAGTTAATATTTAAACTTAATGTAATTGACAAAAGTATTTTATTTTTTTATATGAGAGGAGGCAAACAAGCGTGCGGCTCACCCGTTGGCAAGTGACTACCGCTGCCCATGAACAACTGCAACACCAGGGGAATTACATATGCGTTGCCGGCCTTTTAAAAAAGAGTAGGCTCTTTTCTTGAAGGTCTCTAAGTCGTATCGGTCCGGAAAGATTACTGGTGGTTTTCGATTCCACAAGGAAGTTGTGAGGAAGAAAACTTCTTCTAAATCGCACAGTGGTGGACCGCCAATGCTCCAGATGGTATGGGTGGTATCTCGAGTTTTGTCGCGATGTGCGATGGTGAAAGTGAGCGGCTGGAATTAGTCCGAACAATTCTTTAGAACACGATATGCGATAGAATACGCAAAGAGATGCAAAATCTCTTCGCAGTGCCAGTGAGTCAAGCCGATCAGAAAGAGCTCGGTCGCCGATGATTCGAACCGCTCTGCGCTGGATGCGATCAAATGAAAGGAGCTGGCACTGGGGAGCCCCGGCCTAGAGATGGGAACAGAATTACATATGAGGCCGAACCTGCGCCTTGTAAAGTTGCCGGCGGTGTGCCGGCATGAAATATTGTCCCACTTTTCTGAGCACGCCAAGCTTTTTAGAGGCCAATTTGGCCTTCTCTTCCAAGTGACCACGAAACAGCACGTCATTCGACATGTCGACGCCGAGGATTCCGATACTGGCTGAGGCAACAAGGGGATTGCCCTAAAACTGAGGAGATACAACAAAGGGGTTCTTTTTAGCGGTAAACGTCGCCCCCAATCCAAGACTTTGTTCAACTAAGTCTTGACTTCAGACACAAGTTTGTTCCGGTACTAGGCAACGTTTTCCCGAGAAATATTGACACCTGGTGTATAAAGAATCACCTTTCTTTCGTTTATTGTTTTTTATTGCATTTAAAAAGAATAAAGTTAAAATTAAAACACCCGCATTAAAACTTTTTTTTTCGATTATTATATTTTATTGAATTTAACACGAATAAAATTAAAATTAAAGCACCGGCATCTTGTTTTTCTTTCTTGCTCCATCACGTGACCTTGAGACGACCTTATATCATACACTATACCTAATGAGACCTGGATCATCACTTATCTAATATAACCTATTTATTACGACCATTTCAAATACAAATATTTTCCAAAATAAATCTTTTATTGTAAGTATCCTGAGGAGTTAAGCATCAGTTCGGTGATGCTGCTGATGCTATTATATCCCTTCATCACCTAGAAAAGAGCTGATGATCTTCAAATGACTGAAAAGGGACCCCGATAATTGCACTGCCTAAAGGCCCGGACATGGTTAATCCAGCCCTGCCTATAGTAATCGAATTACACCTCCAAGGGACCGTGTACCATCTAAGTATTAAATATTAATTACAACTTGATACCTCTTCCCGTTCCTCAGAAAAAGGGCCTTGACAGATTGACAGACACGCGCACAGAAGTTCAACAAACAAACAAACAAATGTGTGTCGGGGGAACCCTAAAAAGGAAAGTTAGAACCTAGTAGGACGCCACTGCTGTGTTTAGAGCAATAGATGCAATGGATCATTCCATAAAAGATCTAAATCAAGCATTATATTAAGAAAAGTTGTTAAAAAAGAAGTTATTGTTATAATTAATCTAGATCTAGAAGTACGACCATGTGCAATACATGCTTGGTAAACGCCACCACTTACACGATATACCTAGTAGAAAATCCCAGTGTGAGTGTAAAGCTTTTTTAAATGAAAAGTTTAATTAATAGTAAGGAAGCTCCATGGAGTTCGCTCCAATAGTAGGTATATAATTTAATAAATGAGATATTGTTATGTACCGTAGAATTTCTGAGATTCCAGAAACGTACTCTCCCTGGAATTTCCTTAGTCAATGTTATGATACTTACGATGTTGTGATCGATTGCCCTACTATACTACCACACGGTATAATATTATGTACATTACATCTTACTATTTTAAGGTTTTACGCCAAATGTCGAAATCTTCGACATTTTTGTTGTATCTATAGTCGATGTTCACAGGCCGAGATAGTGTGATAGATTATCTTGCCGCCATCTCATGGCACAGAGACATGCGTAGAGTAACAGTATATTATTATTTATTAAAATTATTTTTAAGCCAAGTAAGAGTGACAAATGAGCTCACCGTCTACTTGATGGTACATAAGTGGATGCGCTGACCCATAGCCTACCTATACCTGCCTACCAATACTGCCTACCAATGTTCAATATTTTGCGTCTACACTACTCAGGACTAATAAGGTGATCGTTACCAATAAGAAGGACCTTCGGTGCTCGCGACTTATTATACACGACAGCATTATGCTGCTATTTTACGCTGGTGTTCTGTTAAAGTGTGGTTCTTCCCCGGTTGAGCATCATATATGTTGTAGCCATTATGCAGCTGCAGTAATTATCCACAGACTATTAAACATTAAATGGCAAAACATCAGAATTTCAACAGATCTTATAAAATACTAAATTATCTTCGCGCGACGTACCGATTATAAGAAAAACAGAGACACAGAGACAACAACAATATCGGAAATTCAAGAAGTATTCAATGATTTTTTTTGAATTAATGCTGGCTGGGAATCGAAGCCAGAAACAGAAAGTCGGATAATTACATTAACTCATTATTCTCAAGGAATTTATGAAGCACACTGGAGGACATGTATAACGATCTCAAAACAATCTTTTTATTGCAAGAATTAGCATTAAAAATGCATTATATAAATGCAGCAGTGTATGAACAATTTGATTTCCGACACCTAATTAATATTAGATTTATTTACAAATATGTAAATTTAGTTTTAATTTATTTTTAAATAAAGAATTTACCTACTTATAAGCCAACCTTTTTAAAAGCTTTATGAGAATAATTTATTAATTGAAAACGATTGAAAAACTAAATCTAACTAAGTATAACAATTTAATTTACGAATGGAGACACACCCATACGCATTGCAAGACTGAGTAATTTTTCCAACTGTCACCACAGGTTAAACCGATGGCATAATTTAAAACATTCCCAATAATCTCGCCCTAGCAAAGTTGTTTCTCTGTCCGTCGATCTACGTTGAGATAAACGAGATTAATGGACTGAAATAATGTTTTATGTTTAATATTACAAATTCCACGTTATATAAGTGAATGAGACCGCAAAGTTTACTAGTTAATCAAATATTTTGTGTGCCAGATGGTGCGTCGCATTTAAATTTTTTTTCATTAAATGCTTTTAGAAATGTAATTGAAATTAAATAGAGGCAATCGAGGTTTCTTTGTACCCTTAGTCATTAGAGGTATATTGGCATATGGGAGTATCGTGCTTTTTGGTGTTCCTTGGAGGAGGCCTATGTTCAGCAGTGGACTTGTGAAGGGCTGTAATGATGATGGCACAGTACCTTTTGAATGAAATAAGTTTCACTCTCTACCTCTCTCTTACTCTCTTTTATAATAAATACTAAATAACGTACGAATTTTTGTTGCTGACTTATTAATATATTAATTATTTAATTAATAATCCACTATGTGCCGTATATTGGCGGAGTAGGAGAAACCGCTACCATATTATCATCCCGTGAGTATCGTAAGACGTGACAGAGATAAACTGAAAGAGGAGATGGGAAACAGCATCTTCCTGATAAATTATTATAACAACAGCAGAATAATATTGGTAGCAGTCACTTTGACTGCTACCAATCCGTATGCCAAGTAATTTATTAGACTTATTTTTTTTTATAGTATAGTATAAGGGTGACAAGCGAGCATACAGTCCACCTGATAGTAAGTGGTTGCTGTGGCCCATAGACATCTACATCTATCCTCGTTTGCAAAGCAAAATGCAGATGCGTTGTCGCCCGTGAGGACTAAGATGGAATGCCTCTTTTCCAGTAAAAGGGTCTCCGGTTCTCTACACTCACCATACATAACACAGCAGCATTAAGCTGCTATTTTACGCTGGTATTCTTTGAAAGTGGTGTCCTGAAATGAGCCGAGCCATTCGTGAAAGCTACAATTAATATAGCTGCAGAATGGCTCTACCACGTTAAAGTAGTTAGCTTGCCACGCTTTGGCAATTTTGCAAAACATAATAATTTAAATATTATATTTACAATAATAAAAAGAACTAAAAAGCAAAATAATTATACACCGTACAGTATAGTGTAAGGAGAGTAATAATAGATGATCTTATTGTTTTCCCACATTATTTTCGGTTGTATCGGACCATTTCAAGAATTAGTCAAATGGACCTCGTTATTTGAAAGAATTCTAAACATTCGGCACACTGGGTAGGCGGGTTGATAAGGGTGGAACAGATACCTGATACCTTCGCATTGGTTATGCTGTTATCTATCATCAGTCTCTGTTTGGATTCTGCCTTTTGATACGGATATACTGCCACTGGTTACCAGACCTCGTTCGTTTAGCAGGGCTTTCCATGTGCAAGTGAGCTCGGCACTTGTTCTTACAATTGCAACGTATTACTTGAGTAGTACTGGCGCGGGTTGCAAAACTATAACAATGTAGTATAGACGATCTCCGAGGAAATTCATTTTTTTATTAAGTATGTTTTATGGCAGTTCTAGTCGAAACTGAAAGTGAAAAATGTAACGTAATGTAATACAATGGCTCCGTTCTTTTCTTTCCGCGCATGTTATTCAAGAGGGGTTTTGTCAGGCACTGGTGAAAACCATCCTTTTTCTCGTAGAATTTAAAATCTTTAGCAACCGCCCGTTGAAGGTTGTGTTGTCCATTTTAATTCTTTTAGGTGCAATACGTCATTATGAACATATGAATTGCCGGTTTATTAGCTTAGTGAAACAATGTCATATTTGACTGCCTCGTTGGTTAGTGGTCGTAAGCACGACTGTTGGCTATGAGGTCCCGGGTTTCTAATGACAGGTCGAGCCAAAATCACTTATTGAATTTTCTTCTTGTGAAGAAATTCTATGTAGCGGAAGAAGTTGGCAGTGCTTCACCCCCGTGCCTAGGAAAGCACGGCCCATTCTATTTCATTGCCGTTCCATAGAATTATAAGAGTGATGGAACAGAGTGCTTCTGTGTATGCACGTGCACTCGTGAACTATAAGTCATCCTGTCCTGCGCAAAGGCTAGTCTCCTTTGTGACTAGCCGCCTGCCCGTCTTAAGGAAATTATTTCTACATCATTGCATAGCAAAAGTAGTTGTTAATGAAGCTGGGAAAATAGAAATCGGTCTAATAACTTTAGTTAACAAATACCAACTCCATTGATTGCTGTTACGTAACTGACAAATGGAGTATCTTGCCAATTTGTCACTAATCTACACAGTTAATTAATCAATCTGTCCTGCTTTAAGCCGAGCGGTTATCGGTTATTTAATTAATCTAAATGGACTATGATTACAGTGCTGAATTCCTGCTCACGGAATGTATTTAAATACTCCTATTTTGCTAGTTCCTTGAATTAACTAATTTTATGATTGTAAGGTTGATAATCGCGCAAACAATCCGCCTGATAGTAAGTAGACGCTGTGGACAGAAGACAGCTACTTCAATCCTCAATAAAGAATAAAAATAAAAATAGCCTTGTTTCCAGTGAAAACCATCTCCGCTTCGTCACTAACCACACGAAACACACCAGCTTTATGTTGCTATATTCCGCTGGTACTAATATGGTCCTTTTCCAGTCGAGCCGACCGATTCTTGATATTATAGTATGATACTGATTGACGATATTTCGATATATTATCAAGAAGTTCGAAAAAAAGTTGATTTAATTATTTAACTGCCTGCGTACAAGAATCTATCACCCCAATTCGTCCCTTGGGTATCGTAAAAATCGACTATAAGCAACGCCCGAAAAATTCCGTGACAATCGGATATCGAAGTAACCATCTCAATAATGGACGGAATACCGTAAGTCGCATCAGACATAACCGGAACCAGAGAACCAGTTAGGAAAATTTTAGTTTGAATCATAGAACCAGTTTGGAATATTCTTAGGATAGTCGTTTATATGTCATAGATTCACGCTGCAGCTATAGTACGGCTTAAATGCCAATGGGTCGGCCCGACTGGGGAGGATCACGCTCTAACAGGATACCAGCGTAAAACAGCAGTTTAAACTACTGGGTTTCGCATGGTGAGTGTAGAGAACCGGAGACCCTTTTAACGAAAACGAAGCATTCCATCTTAGTCTTCAAGGATGACGCATTGTGAATTTTGATACTTAATCGAGGATAGATGTAGATGTCTATGGGCTACAGCAATCAGGAGGAATGTGCGCTCTTTTACGAGTATCACTTTTTCTTCAAAAGAAAGAAATATAAAAGAAAGATATTTCGTTGGTAAGACTGTTAATTGGTCGGCAAATTTAAAGTACATTAATAAAATATTCTTGTTTTTTATGATTATAATAATAAATGGCTTTCCTAAACAAAACGTACCTAAGTGTAAGTTGATGTATTAGTTGATTTCTTGTTAAATAGGCTTTAATCTCTCAACCATTTATCACGACTTTGGTATTGGAAAGTATTGATAAGACTTAAATTTTAATGCAGTCCTGTTAGTTTGATAAAATGATTAATAGCATGTAATGTTTAATTTCTGTCATGTATTAATACATTTTAAGTATAGTGATATCATAGGCTAGGAATGTCCAGCTCACACGATTTATTACTCAATTACTTTCAATTCGTTTGGTTACTAGGTCCCTATAATATATAAGTATGAAATATATGTAAAATAATTAGTAAAATGATTAGTAGTTAGCGACACATGAATAATTTGCTAAAGTGGGGGAATTGCTAAACTGGGTGGACTTGACTTTTTGAAGTTATACTTCTTTTGGGGCGTTTGGGTATTTTTACGATGCGCGCGCACACCGACACCTAAAAACGACACCATGAAGTTGTTACGATGCGCGCGCACACTGACACCAAAAAGCGACAACTTCAGTGGGTAATTGTCTCTCAAGCTTTTTTGTTTTGCTATGCTAAAGAAGTATAACTTCCTACGTGCGCACATATACACACACATTTTTTTTTCATTTCTTCTACAACGAGGATCGAACCCGGGTATTTCGCGTAACGCGTACTGTGAAGTTTACAGAAAACGCTTAGTCCCTGAACTACCACGGCACGCTTTAAATGCAGAATAATATTATTAATATTAAATATTTACATTAACAGGTGGACACAAACTTTATATATCTTATTTAACAAGGTTTTGGAGTGGACGGAGGAACGGCTTTACCGTGGGTTGGCGAACTTCGCGACATATCTTCGACATGTTTTTAACTTCCTAGACATTATTCCTTATGACGTTTGTTATACTTCAACACCATCATCATCATAACAGCTCATAACGTGTCCACTGCTGAACATAGGCCTCCTCCAAGTAACACCACAAAACAACATTCCTAGCTCACCAGCATCAATCGACTTTCTGCATCCCTTACCAGGTCACCACTCCATCTTGCGGGGGTTGCCCTACACTTCGCTTACTGGTACGCGGCTGTCATTCGAGAACCTTTCTTCCCTGTCAGTTTTCGTTTCTTCTAGCTTACGGACCCGTTGGACCATGTCGGTTACTCTGATTCGATACCAAGTTACTAACTTACCCTAATAATGATGTGCCAGGGACCGAACAATTTTCGCTTACACACTTTATTTATATATGCGTATACTAAATATTTACGAGTATACAGAACCATCAAATGTCATATCGTTTACACTTTTTTTGTGTTTGCTAATTTTAGAAAGGACTGTAGTTTACGGAAAATTCTGTCATAGTTATAATATTGTTCAATCGTGGAATCATAGCATCATACGACCAGAACCGGTGATGGTCGTGCTGAATACGGACTTTTATCAACCTGCTTGGTCGGCTGGTTTTCTCCGAGGCTGTTGACCCCATACTTACGTATGTACAAGGCGATACGGGTAGACATACTTGCTCTACCCCGTATCGTCTATAAGGTGTCGTAAGGGTCATCAAAAAATAGGCAACAGTAACTTCCTGGTAATAACTCTAAATAATAAAATTACTACCAAGTTAGTATATATCGTTTAAAATGGGTTTGCACCGCAAACACTTTCGACTGACCTCTGGGCGGCATAGAACATAGACTGACACCTTAGTAGTTAGAGACGGGGTACGCACACGTTTGGTCAGGCGGCAGTTTGTTTATAGAATAAGGGTGGCAAATGAGCACATAGTTCACCTGATGGTAAGTAGTCCATAGACATCCACTTTTATAATCGATTAAGAACCAAAGTGCAGGTATGTTATCACACCGATGGGGCTAAATTGAATGCCAAGTTTCCAGTAAAAAGTGTCACCGGTTTTCTAAACTCACAATCTTTTCTTGTTTTTCTTTTTTATAATAACATTATTCCCACACTAGAACTTTGTCCTGTATTATGGAGGTAGTTTACAAAAATAAATTGCACGAGGAGAAACATCCAGACCCGGAACAATTATTTGGAGGCCATACAAATACTTGATCCGTGCGGGATTCGAACTCGCGGCCCCCAGCGCAACAACTCATTACTAAGCTACTGCGCCACGGAGCAGTGGCTTAGTAATGAGTTGTTGCGCTGAATATGAAACACAGCAGCATTAATGTTGCTGTGTTTCGTACTCTGTGTGAGCGTGGACCTTCTCTGGTCAATCCGATCCATTCCTGCTGCCATATAGCATCGTGGCTCTACCACATTAGTCGGTTTTTCACTTTATGGGTTGTCTGCTATCGTTACCTTACCAGGAGTATCAATGTTGAATGGTATTACAAAAATTTTGCCAGGATCTTTGAATGCCATGGGCGTGTGACCAGACACACGTCTCTATTGAGTACTGCTTCATCACGAAAACGCGCCAGTTTTTGTTCTTGCAAAATTTTCTGAGCATTACATGACTTATTATATCCAACCTATAACCGTGCTTTGTGGCATTCCTTGGGGAGGGCTATGTTCAGCAGTGGACTTGTGAAGGGCTGTAATGAATGAAAAATAAGTGCTTTAAAAATTTGTACTATTGAAATATTTTTTTGCAATTTAAATGCGAATAGAAATTGACTAAGCTAAATTACTAAAGATGATATTATTATAGTGTCAAATAAATAACACTAACGTTAGAGTCTAAACTTTCACTCTTAAGCGTAGAAGCTAAAGCAAAAAAAATCTAATTAGTCTTAAAACTATTATTAAAATAAATAATTTTATAATAAACTTTAACGTAATCAGGACAGCTAATTTGTCCGATCTTTGACAAAATAATATATTTTCGTAACGTGAAGGCTAGACGTTGGAGGAATTATAAAAAGTAAATTAAGAATACAGGCTTACATTGATTAGAGCACAACGTGTACTCGGCTTTGGACAATAGTGCCGTATCTATGCTTGTCACGGCGGCTTCGATATCGACAAATCGATCTATATCTTGAATCGTATCGAGGGTTCTTGCCGGCTACAATAATTGCTATTGTTCGATTCCGATAGGCTCTCATCAGGCGATTTGGTAACTGTAGCCAAATAACTCTTACAGAATAGCATTAGCAAAATTCAGAAAATAACTTTTCTATATTTTTCATTATATCTAATATTAGGAAATTTACTACGTATCTTCTTTATCACGTGTAACTACCAAACGAGGCTGGCGACCAACTGATGATATTCTAATTTTATTTCACCGAACTCAAATTCTAGCGACTGGTGATGGAAAGCAAAATTAAATAACCGACCAAGTGCGAGTCGGACTTGCGTGTGAAGGGTTCCGTACCAACGTAATACGTTTCTAGTAGGGAAGCCCTTTTTAATTTTTAATTTATTTTAATTTTTATTATTTGCTGTTATAGCGGCAACAGAAATACACATTCTGTGAAAATTTCAAAAAAGACAGATGGACGGACGGACGGACGGACGGACAGCGGAGGTTTGGTAATAGGGTCCCGTTGGGTACGGAACCCTAAAAATAAAGGTATCGTCACTGCGCGTATCAACCCGCCTGCTCACAGTGGTGAGTGTTGGGTGTTGGCAGATGTTTCAAGATATGGATTATATTTATATGGCGCATTCCTTGGCAGACCAAAATCCACTAAGGTACGTGAGGGTAATATGGTCACCTTAAGCTTTGCCGCCCTATAAAACCAAAACTAGGAGGAGAACAGAGACAAATACACAATGACGTATACTATGACTAACATATTAACAAAAAAATAGCAAACAAGCCTGGGCAATAATTAGGAACACTTCGAAAAATCAACTTAAAGAAAACTAACTACGTTAACCAATACTAAAATATTTACTATTAGGTCCTTACATATGAAATTGGCGTTTTGTACGGGAGGAATATAAAGTAATTTTTTTTTGTAAAATATATTTAATTAATCAAAGTATGCACCGTTGTTATCTATGCACTTTTGCCATCTCAGTCTTCGTAGTTCATTGATCCCTTTACTAAAAAAAAACCATGGGGGCGAGAACCAATAAACTCTTTGAAGGCGGTTTGGACTGCCGTATAGGATTTGAATTTTTTTCTTGTAAGAAGTTGTCCAAATTCCGGAAAAAATGGTAATCTGTTGGAGCAAGGTCCGGGAGTACGGTGGATGTCGCAGACACTCCAATTGTAGCGTACCGTGCTTTCTTTTGCGACACCAGCGCCGTACGCGTCATTAATCCTACGAACTGTTTCTGCAGCACTGGTGCCACGGTAGAACTCGTACTCGTAAATATACCGATATTTCATGTTTTCCATTGTGCGGTAATAAGCGACGCCAAAGAAAAAAATAACGAGGAAAAAACAAACGAATGACTGTTTTCAAAACTCAAATGTACCAGCTAAATGAATTTATAAATTTGAATTTGGAATTCTTAACCAAAGAGGAGATATTTCAGATCAAAGTGGTCAGTACGACAAAACGCTAATTTCATATGTAAGGACCTAATATAATGTCAACTGTCGAAATGGCGTCGATAAAACTTTTGATCCTTTATTATTTGAATGACTAATGAAGAGCTATCGTTTCACAAAGTCATGTATGCAAATAAGGCTGTAGTTTTTGAGTAATACGAAAGTGAACATATTAACCGAATGACCATATTACCGTCACGTATTATAGTGAATTTATAAGGAATGGAAGAAGTTTTCTTTGAAAGTAACATTACTTACGTGAATGGATCTGCAATGTATTAATGGACAAGCCGTGGTAACTCAGAGGCTAAGCGTTCGCTGTAAAATTCACAGTACGTGAGCAACCTCGGTTCGACGTCCACTAACACTAATGAAATTGTTAATTGCAATTTTAATTGTTGATTTAGCCTGTGCAAGACGATAAAGGAAAACATCATGAGGAAACCTCTGAAGAAATAAAATATTTAGACGACAATAATAATTGAAGCCCGTCAACACGCACTGGAAAAACGGGGCGGATTAATCCCTCTATAATTCTCTCCGAAAGGAAAGGCCTATACAGTGGGATGTATAAAGTCGTAACTTTAAGTAAAACGATGAAGGTAGATATATTTATGGCTAATGGCTCTGTAACGCAGTGGCTAGGCGTTTGACTGCGCCGCAGCGCCGCGGACTCGATTTCCGCGCGGAATGAATTTTTGTGTTGCCTATTGATAATTGTCACGGGGTCTTTATAAACACTATTCATTCATGTGCAATTTATGTGTGTAAAAGGCGAAATACAGTATTGTGCATTATTCTAACGATTTTAAAACTAAAAAAAAAATGTTTTTGTGAACCACTTGCCATTAGGTAATCGCTGCTATTGTCGCTAGTTTATTTTTTTTACTCAATAAATAAAATAACAGTTAAATTTTTATAAAATAAACGTAGATTACACCATTTGAATAGTAAGAAATAAATTATTTATTACTAATATACTCGTACAAAAATTGTTCAAACATCTAATTTACATGGAAAATTAAAAAAAGTTAATATATTAAGATCATCTTAAAATATGATTCCCGAATAAACACCACTAGCTCACTCAACACCGAGCCACTTCTGTCCATTTCGAGGTGCATGATGTTGATAGTTCAGACTCCAATGATGCAGCAAAAGTAAACGCATTCGCAATTGGTCAGTGCTTTGTTCTACAGACCACTTTACAGCAGGATGTATTACAAGGAAGTTACCCCTGAGTGCATTCCATAACGAAGTTTGGTCCTATTTTACGAACCAATGAAAGTCAAAGACATTTTATAGACACATGCATGTGAATTTCCATTAAAATATACTTTAAATTTTAACGGAGATTAACAGTTATTATTCAAGGTTAGGCGGGCTTAAAAATTGTGAGATATCGATCAATAAAGCCCGTAAAAATTATCTAAGACACTAAATAAATTTAGAGTTACTCGGAAAAACAACAGACAGAAAAATAAAAAGTATTATCGTTTATTGAAAAAAACTAATTCATATTCACCCATCAAATTACGAAATATAAATTTTTATATGGTGATGTTAATTAGTAAGGCAGCACTACTAAGGTTAGCACTTACTAACGCGTTACGACCTAGAGACAGAAATAATACTATCTAATACCTAAGGCTGCTGCGCTGCCCTATGGGACACTTTTCTAAATGTTTGGGTTGAGGTTTGCAATCAATAAAATATACTTTCAATTACGGTAAAATATATTAAATTATTTTTTTAAATAAAGATACTATCGTTTTTTTTTGTATTTACCTAGTTTTTAGCAGTCATGGTTGTCTTAAATATCGTTCTATAAAAAATTCCATATACGTATATTGAATTATTAATAAGCTGTTTTTAGACGGCGGCAATCTCTTTTTTTAGCTCATGTCCAAAAGTTGAACTTTAACCGACTAATGAAAAATGATCAGTAAGGTGTAATTATAAGTGTATTTATAAGTTTATCCTTACTATGGCAAGAGCATCATGCTTAAAACTATATAAATGAGAATATTTTAACTACTAACTTAATATATAATATAATTTTACGTACATCATAAAATAAAGATAGCGATAAGTGGAAAGCACTGAACTCTGTTACTAAAGCTCCAATAACACACTCCAATAACATACCGAGAGGTAGAAAGTAATAAAATATAGTTTTTCTTTTTCCTCATGACAGTCGTGCCAGCATTAAGACTAACTTATAATATATGAGTCCTTTACTCAATCAATAACTTCTCTTAAGAGGGGGACATTTTGCTCCAATATTTAATGCCACATGACATATTACTGGGTGGTCGACATCTTACTTACTAGGAGACCATGTGTTGTTACAATCCTAAGGCTATTTCTGACAACAGTTTGTGTTACTCGTATGTATTCTGTTTCGAAAAGTTAGAGAGGCTATAACTATAGCAGGAGTGATAACGCATTTGTGGGGGTCTTCCTTTGAATTTGGTTGAGGGCTTCTATGGGCAGCGGTAGCTACTTAACATCAGGTGAACTATTCGTTTGATTGTTGCTCCTATATTAAAAAAAATAAAAATTACGAAACGTTCAACAAACCTTAATACCTTGTCCGTGGCATATCCATTGGTCACGGATCATTGGCGTTCATTTTTTACAAATCGACAAACTTACAATGAATCCTCTTGTAATGATAGCGGTGTTAGATATTCATCGAGAGCCATTCACTTGTCGACGAGTTCTTGAGAATAACGTCATCGGTTTGAAGGCACTTGTGAAGTCTCGAGATTAATCAAATACCTGTTCTTAATAAACGAATCGATGACCAACCAACTTTACAACTTATGTATTCATTAAAATAACAATAACGCAATTAATATAATCTTGGGTAAGGAAACCGACGAATTCTTTATTCATGTGGTAATGGCACAATAAACAAAGAAGTACAAAAGCTATTTATTATTTTCTGTGCCTTTTAAAATATTCTTTTTTTAAATATTATCGATCTTTCACCGTGTAGTGGCGGTGTAAGAGTATACACTATCCCCACCCGTGGTTGTCGCAAAAGGCGACAGAGGAAATTTAAACAGGAGATGGGTAGCAGCATCTTGTTGATAACAACTCAAAATTAAAAAAAAACTACGGTTACGACCCGCTTGTCAAGCGTGGCAAATATGGCAAAATCCTCCTATGATGCGATCTTTTGGCCTATGTTCACAGTGGGCTTTTATAGGCTGAAATGGATGGTAGTAATAATATCCAATTCCTCATGTAAGGAATATACGGAAGGATCTTTGTTCTGTATGATGAAAGATGCTACAAAGTTATCTGCTTTAGATCAAAGGATCTGTGATCTAAAACAGATAACGTTGTAGTGTCATTCCACCTTGATATTGTTAGATTCTGCGAGGCGCAATAACAAAATAATATAGGATTATAGGTGGCGTTGACCTTCTCGTTTCCTTCAAACAACGTGTTAAGTATAAAACGTACCTAAAACTTATAATCTGTACAGCTGGGCTAGTCAAGATGACATTTAATGATCGATAACGCTACAGAAAACATTAAAAATGAATGAAATCAACGCTAAGTCACGCGACTAAACGTTCAGTTATGACTTCTGATCATGAGGTTCCAGGCTCGAATCCCGGGTAAGAACAAAATCGGTGATTGGGTAAATGATCTTCCTCCGGTAATGTGATTACACTATGAGAGTGAGGGTATAGAGAGTATCTTTTTTTTCTTTTTTTTATAGGAGAGGGGGCAAACATGCATACGGCTCACCTGATGGTAAGCGACTACCGTCGCCCATGAACAACTGCAGCACCAGGGGAATGCAGGTGCCTTGCCGGCCTTTTAGGAAGGAGTAAGCTCTTTTATTGAAGATCCCTAAGTCGTATCGGTCCGGTTTTATAAGTTTCGATATAGGCTCGAATAACGTGTTAAAGAAATAGGGGCAACCATAATACGCTTAGATTCGTTAAAAAATGACATGTGTTTTCAGATACTTATTAGTTTCGACTAGGCCTAGGGTTTCATTCTGTAATCCCTCCCTGCGTGAAGAGAGATACCCTGATAATGAATACTAAACTCATATATTAGAATTGGTTTTAATTTTCACTCATTAATCAAACCGGCACCCGACCAGCGACGCCTCGCCGCTCGGCATCCCAGCGAGCAGACAAAGACTGCGGTTCTCGCAGTGATACCGAGTGTTTTTTATATTTACAACATAAATGTTGTACATTAATTAAATATAAAATATTTTTATGTAGCTACGGCATGATAATCAAACTGATATTGCTAGAAGCTGATTAATAGAATCAGTGTTACTTTGAAAATCCATTACATTAAGTAAAGATGGTAAAAATTAAGTAGCAAAGATCTGCGATAAAAAAATAAAAATAACGTGTCTTCCCTAGTTTGAAGACCAGCCCTTTGCCAATTACATGCACTATCCCCGTTACCACCAATCCCAACACCACTACTCACAACACCAGTACACTAGGAAATATGCACCACCTGATCTTGTTTCGCCTCTAAACGAAGCATCATCGGCTAACCGCTAATAAATCTCTAATAGTGTAGTGTTATTGGGATTGGTGGTGATGGGGATAGTGCACGCATTTGAGGAAGGGGGAAAGGTGGTATTCAAATTAAGTAAGACTTATTTTTATTTTTATATATAATTTTGGGAATGAGGGTAAAATAATAAAGGAAAATAAGAAGAATTGAGGGTGGAACTGTAATTTCCCACTTGTTCTAGCAGTATAACGTATCGCGCAGTCGACTGAGAGGGATCAGTCGATAATTCTACGAGTCTCATGTCGTTATTATGCCCGTTGGGCTAAAACATTACCTCTACACTGAGATTCTGTCTATGTTAGACAAGTGATGTGGTTCTGTTCGTTGTAGTAATTCTTCTGGTGTAAGCAAGGAAGATCGTGTTGCTGAGAGGCTGCCCTGTGTTACATTGAGATGGATAGTGTTGCTGTTGCTTTGCATACTCTGGTGTTATCATATAATTATGTTCTTCACGTTACACCAATGTCTGATTGTGACTGGTACATATTACGGTTGGTCGAACTGTATTTGCTCTATTCTGAATGTGTAGTGCAGTACGCTATCTTATCCGTGACTAGCTGTCTCTCGCGACTTCGACCGCGTGGAATTTACTACGATTTCATGGGTTTTAATTTTTTTGCGCGGAACCCTAATTCTTTTTCTAAAGTAAAAGTATCCTAAGTTACTCCTTATAACATCAGCTATCTGCCAGTGAAATTTGTAGTGTTTGTGTATATATAATATACAGTAAATATTATTATGTTTTGTTTGTTTACCAATAATTTACCATACACTAATACATAAACATACATATACATACAATTCACTGTCCCGAGAGCACAGCGTCAGTTACACGAGAGCCTCGGGCGAGAGTGGACGTGTTTTACTTAAGTGCGTGCCGAGCCTGTGTTACACTACACCGATAAGAGAAGATAGCAGACAGTAAGTGGCGACGAGAAAAAAGGTAAGTAACTATTTAGTATAAAGATATTAACAAAAATAGGTTAGCAATGTGCGGCTATTAGCATTGCAATTGCAAATTGTAAACTAAATCCTAAAGTACCTGCGGAAAAAAAACTGTGAATTATGATTTATTGTTTTAAACCCTGTTCTAATCATTTTAATAATTTATATGTTCGCATATGACCACGCATATGGTGCGCAAAATTTATTTTCTTTATGTAGAGATGATAAAATAATGATTTATTTTAACATATTTCTATTAGCACAACTTTTATTTAAAAAGATTTTTGATGGAAAAATAGTAGATGTAATTAATCACTCCTCTTGATTCGAATCGAAATACAATGTCGTTAGCTAAATTTTAGTGGCATTTTACATGTAGGTATGGTATTTTATCGCCTTTAATTTTTAATCTTTCATAGCATATATAAGTCTGACAGAAAATCGTGGACACTTCACGACTTCTGTAAATTGCATACTAGGTAACTAGTAATATTGTAAGTGCACATTATAGGTATTGAATTTACCCAAAGCATAAATGGCACAGCAATGGAAGTAGTCGGTATAACAAATAAACCGAAATAGAAGGGTGAGTGTTATGGAACATATTACGATCATTAAATTGAGTTTGGGTACCAAGATACCAATCATTAAATTGGTGTTTGGGTACTAAGGTACCATCATTAAATTGAGTTTGGGTACTAAAATACCACCATTAAATTGGAGTTTGGGTACTAAGATACCACCATTAAATTGGAGTTTGGGTACTAAGATACCACCATTAAATTGGAGTTTGGGTACTAAGATACCACCATTAAATTGGAGTTTGGGTACTAAGATACTACCATTAAATTGGACTTTGGGTACTGAGTTACCACCATTAAATTGGACTTTGGGTATTAAAATACCAGCATTAAATTGGAAATAAAAATATAAGAAATTGTTTCAGGTTGCCCCTAAAATAATAATAATGGCAAGTATGATACCGTTATCGGCGTTAGAAAAATTGGATCTCGAAGGTGAATAAGGTGATAGCACATCTATGGCTATTATGTGGGAAAGATGGAAAAGGTCTCTACTAATCTATCTGGACGCAGCTGGAGTTACATCAGCACTCAAGAAACGAGCTACGCTATTGCATTTTGGTGGCTGTGGGGTACAAGAAATATTCTACAATTTACCGGGTGCCAATGTCGAATCATCAGAAACCGTTGATGTATTTAAAGTAGCCATAGAAAAACTCGACAGTATTTTTAACCTAAACAGAGCAAAGTTTATGAGCGGCATGTTTTTCGATTGCTAAAAGAGGAAGAAGGAGAAAAATTTGAGAAGTTTTTGATAAGATTGCGTCTTCAAGCCGAAAAATGTGCATTCGAAAAGCAAGATGATCATCTCATAGATCAAATAGCGGAAAAGTGTAATTCGACGAAATTGCGCAAGAAAATTTTGACATTAGGGGACAGTGTTACGTTAGACAAAATCATAACGAAAGCAAATACACTTGAAGTAGTAAACCAACAGTTAGAAGACTATGGAAACCAAAACAAAAATTTGGAAATAAACCTAATTACAAAAGAAAACAGAAATGATAACAAAGGCAGAAATTATCAAAATCAGTCTCGGCATAAAATAAAGAAGTATTGTGGTAGATGGGGAAGCAATAATCATGTTTCTAGTAATGTGAATTGCCCAGCTCAAGGCAAAAAGTGTCATTATTGCGGGAAAATTGGACACTTTCGTTTATACTGCACGCCTACAAAGAATACAGAAGCACAAAAAAGGAAAATCAATGATTCACGGAAAGAGGAAAATAACCAACAAAACTGGAAGAAGACGAAAACAAATAAAGAAAGAGATGTAGATTTTATTGAAACTCAAGAAATAGACTATGTTTTCCAGGTGGATAACGATGCCACTATAAAATGTAGAGTAGGGGGTATTGAAATCGATATGCTGATTGACTCTGGATATAAACTGAACCTTGTATCTGAGAAAACGTGGGAAGAGTTAAAAAGCAAAAAAGTATATGCTTTCAAATTAAAAGACCAGACAAGACATTATTAGCATACGGTAGTAACGCTCCTTTGGCAATAGAGGGTTCATTTGAAACTATACTCGGTGTTGATGGACGAAAGGAACATACGACCATTTACGTGATTTCGCGGAGTACTAGAGACCTGTTGGGTAAGAACACAGCATTCCGTCTGGCTGTTTTAAAACTAGGTATCGGGATAAATCAAATGGAGGTAACACCTTTTCCAAAATTCAAAGGCATAATAATTATAATAATAATAATTCTTTATTGAACACAGATATAATATACAATTCATTGGTGACCTGACTCCTAAACTAGGTTACCCTGTATGTTAGGAGGCAGTTTCCCACCCATTAAGTGATCTTATTTTCCGTGTACAATACAGACTCTAAAATAAAAAATAAATAAAAAAGTATGTGTGTGTGTGTGTGTGTGTGTGTGTGTGTGTGTGTGTGTGTGTGTGTGTGTGTGTGTGTGTGTGAGTGCGTGCGTGTGCGTGCGTGCGTGCGTGTGCGCGTGCGTGTGCGTGCGTGTGCGTGCGTGTGCGTGCGTGTGCGTGCGTGTGCGTGCGTGTGCGTGCGTGTGGGTGCGTGTGCGTGCATGTGTTTGCGTGTGTGCACGTGTGTGTGCGTGTGTGTGCGCGTGTGTGCGCGTGTGTGCGCGCGTGTGTGTGCGCGTGTGTGCGTGTGTGTGCGTGTGTGTGTGTGCGCGCGCCCGCGCGCGCGTTTGTGTGTGTCTATGTGCGCGCGTCTGTTTTTATTAAAATATGTAGTACATAACTTAAAGTAGGTTTTCACAATTTTCTTAGTCTTTTTTTTTTTTTTTTTTATAGGATAGGGGTGACAAACGAGCACACAGTCCACCTGATGGTAAGTGGTTGCTGTGGCTCATAAACATCTACATCTATCCTCGATTACGGATCAAAATGCAGATGCGTTGTCACCCGTGAGGACTGAGATGGAATGCCTCCTTTCCAGTAAAAAGGGTCTCCGGTTCTCTACACTCACCATACGAAACACAGCAGCGTTAAGCTGCTATTTTACGCTGGTATTCTGTGAGAGCGTGGTCCTTCCCCGGTCGAGCCGACCCATTCGTGCTACAACTATACTACTAATATAGCTGCAGCATGGCTCTACCACGTATAAAAAGTCGTATTCTTTTAGCCAATTTAAAATAATTTGTTTAACTTGGTGACTTTTTAAGTTATTTAACTTTATTTTTTTATTAATTATATTATATAAATGAGGTGCTTGGTAGTCATATTGCCTTTTCGCAAATGCGCTTTTCACAAATGGTACTGGACATTTTTGTGTTCTTTTGTTTTTAGCTACATATACTGGGGAAAAATTATGATATCGTTTTATGCATTTGTATATATACGATTTTCGTACACTGAGGACATTTGACAATTCGTAAACTTTAAATGTTGGGTATGTATAAGGAAGATGTAATATTAGTTTTAGTATAGATCTTTGACCTCGCTCGGCCTCAATAAGATATGTTTTGGGAGCTCCACCCCATGAGCAGATAATGAATAAATAATTTATGAGACAAAGACAAAGGGCGTTATATGTCTGAATTAGCAGTTTTTTAGTCGCTACCGTTCTTAGGTTCTTAAATACTATAGTGAGTCTCCGAATTCGTTTAGATATAATTGATATATGAGGTCGCTAATTTAATCTTTCGTCGAGGATTACCCCAAGGTATCTTATCGTAGATGTTCGTTCTAATATTGTACATTTACATCTCTCCTTCTTTTGGGACGTATTACAAGGGTACGTATGCATGGTGACAGAGAAGCTGTGTGGTGGTTTTGAGATTATTGTTTTGTAAAAACATATATATTTTGTTTTTGAACAATTGATGGTCAAAAGATTATTTTCCAGCCATTTTGTAACCGTACGTAATCCATTTTCAGCACATTGCTGCACAGTATCCCAGTCTGTACCATGAAAGAGGATTACAGTATCGTCCGCAAACATAAAAAGGTCCGCACTACGGATATTAATTTTGCATAATTCATTTATTTATGTCAAAAAAAGTGTTGGTCCAAGACAAGGCTTTATCGCTTAGCTCGTCGTCAACACGTAATACTTGGGTTCTGTTTGTAAGGTAGTTACAAAACCATGCATATGGCATACCTCTAATATCCAGATTTTCGAGACGTCCGAGAAGTATAGGAATAGACACAGTATCGAACGCTTTTTGCAAGTCTAAGAAAACACATATGCACTTATCACATTTGTCTACATAAGATGTTATTTTTGAAATCAAACCAAACCTGATGACCAAATGAAACCAAATTGATTCGCAGCTAGATTTCCATAGCGCTCTAGATATTTTATAAGTCTGTTGTTCACAAGCTTCTCAATTATTTTTGAAAAAGTAGGTAACAAAGAAATCGGCCTGTAATTCGAGGAGCGGACTTATCACCAGATTTGAATGTTGGTGTTACTAAAGTTAAGGCCTGCTTGAATGGTGATGGAAATTGCCCTGTCTGAAAACGACTACTACATAGATGTGCTATAGGTGCGCAAAGAATTTGACTTTACCTTCTAACGAAATTAGCAGTAATTTTGTCCCAGCCAGGGGATCTATTTGATTTAAGTTCGTTAATAGTAGTTTTTACTTCTTCAGGATCTGTTAAGAAAAAAGCCATCGAATGTGTTGGACCCGTCTGTTTGACATTATCAGCAAGTTCTGAGACTGATTTACCTATGGTGTTCAGAGTATAATTTGCAAGCTGTGAACCAATTGTTGTGAAATAGGTGTTTACTAGATTAAGTGAAGCTTTGTTGCTGTTGTCGGTTGTTTTGATTGGCTTAGATTACAAACTTCTTTAACTATCTTCCATGTCTTTCTAACGTTTCCAGTACTGGTAATAAGTTATTGTTCGTAGTACTGTCTTTTTAATTTTTTTTATGATGTCGTTACATGTGTTTCTGTATTTCCTATAGTGTGATTCTGAAATCTTCATTATTATTTTCCTTTTTTAATTGTTTATGTAATTTGTCCCTTTTTCTTATCGATCTTACAACTCCTGGTGTTATCCAGGGTTTTAATGGCCTATTTCTTTTAGATATAGTTATTCTGGTTGTATTAGCTTGTATTAAATCTTTTATAATATTTATAATATACTCTGCAGCATCATTGACATTGCCGATTCCATAATATTCTTTCCAGTTAAGCTCATTCATACCTACAGTTATTTTGTCAAAGTCAATTTTTACTTTATAAAATTTTGATTTATTTTTACTAATTTTTACTCTGTCAATAAGTAATAAAATAGGGTGATGGTCAGTAAATTCATCAAAAACAATAGAATATAAATATTAATAGAGATTCCCATTGACGATTCTATAAAGCCCGTATGCCAACCATGTCGCAGAGTACCGATCCTCATAGAAGAGAAGGTTGCAATTAAAGTTAAGGAATTACTAGACAGTGATATAATTGAAGAAGTGCAAGGCACGTCTAAATGGGTTTCACCAATAGTTTCAATCATGAAAGGAAATGGTGAATTGCGTTTGTGCGTAGATATGAGACGTGCGAACGCTGCTATCTTGCGAGAAAACCACCCCTTGCCTACTATGGACCATTTTTTGCCTAAAATGAAGAAAGCTAAATATTTTAGCAAACTAGACATAAAAAATGCCTTCCATCAAGTGGAAATTCACTCTGAATCCAGACACATAACGACATTTATAACCCCCAAAGGATTATATAGATATAAAAGATTAATGTTTGGGATTACCTGCGCCCCCGAGATTTTTCAGAAGATCATTGAAAGGATGCTGATAAACTGTGCAGGGGTCGTCAATTTTATTGATGATATCCTGGTATTCGGGAACAGTGAAGAAGAATGACGCAAGACTAAAGAAGGTTCTACAGGTACTCAGTGAAAACAACGCCGTGCTGAATAGCAATAAATGCATATATAAAACGCAGTATGTGAATTTTCTTGGACACAGGCTTACTCATTAAGGAGTAAAACCCCTCGAAAAGTATTTTGAGAGCATTATGAAATTTAGGGTTCCAAAGACCATAGAAGAACTCCAAAGTTTTTTAGGACTCGTAAACTACACCAACAAATGGATACCTAACTTGGCCACCATAACAGAACCTCTGAAGCACCTGCTAAGACAGAAGATGGAAAAACAGGGAGAGCTTGGAAAAACTATGGTCTGAGGAACAAGATAAAGCATTCAAAAAACTCAAACGGATACTCACGGATATACAGTCTTTAGGGTATTATGACGTCAGAGATGCAACACAGGTGATAGCAGATGCTAGCCCCGTCAGACTTGGTGCTGTCCTTGCACAAAATGATGCAAATGGCCCTAGAATCATTGCCTACGGCAATCCAACTTTAACAGACTGCGAGCGCAGGTATAGCCAAACGGAAAAAGAGGCACTGGCATTAGTTAGGGGGGTCGAACGTTTTAATATTTTTTATTTGGAAAGCCTTTTGATCTAGTCACTGACCACAAGCCGCTAGAGATATTTTTCGGGTCTAAGTCAAAACCATGTGCGAGGATTGAACGATGGGTACTGAGGCTACAGTCCTATTCATTCAAGGTGGTATACAAGCCGGGAAAGACAAATATAGCTGATCCCTTGTCGCGATTATGTAACTATCCTGATAACCAAACAAAAGGAGAAGATCAGCATGTGCACCAAATAGTCGGAAATTCTAGAGCAGTTGCTATACCAATGAGTACCATTGTAACATATTCAGAGAAAGACCAAGAGATTTGTAATGTGAAGAAAGGTGGTTACAAATATTTTGAAAACGAGTTGTGTTTCCATGATAGCATTTTACTTCGTGGAAAAAAAATTGTAATACCACAGCAACTCCGCAAGAGTGTGTCAGATGCTGCACATGAGGGCCATCCAGGTATCGTAGCGATGAAGGGACGTTTGAGATCAAAGGTTTGGTGGCCCCGTATCGATAAAGACGTAGAAAACTTAGTAAAGGCCTGTAAAGGTTGTACGTTAGTGGGCTTGCCAAACCCACCTGCACCAATGAAGAGACGAGAGTTGCCTGCAGCTCCATGGATAGATGTCGCAATGGATCTAATGGGACCATTAACCATTAATGGGACCAAGTAACGAGTATCTATTAGTAGTGGTCGACTACTATAGCCGATGCAAAGAAGTAAAGATTACAAAAACCATCACAAGCTTACAGATTATTAAAATACTAAAAGAAATGTTTAGTAGACTTGGTTATCCTATTTCTATCACAGCAGACAGTGGGAAGCAGTTCGTCAGTGAAGAGTTTCGATCTTTCTGCAAAGAATGCAACATTAAGTTATTTAGTACTGTACCATACAAACTCATTGATCATTCATTTGAGGCCATCAAATGAACGGCGAAGTTGAAAGACAAAACAGAGAAATTTTGTAACGTCTTCGTATCAGCCAGATCGAGAGAAAGGATTTAAAAGAATGTTTGTGGGAGTATCTTCTAATGTATAACATCACACCCCATACAGTTACCGGGAGGTCACCATCTGAACTGTTCTTTCAACGACAAAGTAGGGATAAAATTCCATCAATAGGTGAAATAAATTACAGACTAAATGATTCCGATATCAGGGATAGAGACAAAATACACAAAGAAAAAGGAAAAGAGTATGGAGATAGGAAACGCAGAGCAACTGACTCAGATATAACAGAGGGAGATAAGGTTTACGTAAAAACAATGGAAAAATCGAGTAAGCTTACAACACATTTTAAACCGACGCCACACGTCGTAGAGAGTGCACGAGACGGTGACTGCACAATACGCATAGTGAAACGAACCAAAGGTTTAGGAGAAATGTGATACATTTGAAGAAAGTAGAAGGCGATTGGACGGCTATTCCACCCGATCAGAATGAAAAAGAACAAAATTTAGAACAGGATACAGAAGACCAAAATATATAATAATTAATATACAGAGATAAAGCTAATTTGTGATGGTTATGGGTTATGATGAAAAAAGAAAATAAATCTTGATAAGAAGGAGATGTAGTGTTTGCGTTATATAATATACAGTAAATATTATTATGTTTTGTTTTATTTACTAATAAAATACCATACACAAATATACATACAATTTACTGTCTCGAGCGCACCGCGTCAGTTACACGAGAGTCTCGGGCGAGAGTGGACGTGTTTTACTTAAGTGCGTGCCGAGCCTGTGTTACACTACACCGATTAGAGAAGATAGCAGACAATACAAAAGTCCCGTTAAAATTCAGCCGTTTCAGAGATTAGCCGGAACAAACAGACAGACAGACAAAAATTTTAAAAATTGTTTTGTTGTTATTAGTACCGTATATACTTTCATATGAATTTAGTAAAAAGCTGTTATTTTAACATTACAAACAGACACTTCAATTTTATTTATTTGTATAGATAATGATTAATTGCGTAAGTAAGAGAGTAAAGGTGAACATCCGCTCTCACACTTTTATTATTTTTACATTTAACCGCCAGAGTAATTTCTATTACGAGTAATATTATTTTGTTTAAATAATTTTGAGAATAATTTCTAACATCAGAAGTGGGATAATTTCTGACATCAGAAGTGGAATAGTTTCTTACAATAATTAATATGTAACATACGATTCTTTAATATTGCTAAAAGCGTACTGTGATACTCGTAGAGTTAGAGACTCGTTTCTATTGCTTCTGAATTACAAGTTAAACTAAACTTAGCAGGGTTAAATGTAAATTAAATTTTCAAGTGTCTTGAAAATTATTCCATTAATATTTAAGCTTAATATAATAGTCAAGATCCTCTTACTGAAACTTAAAGTGTAGACGCAAATTTTTAATTTGCTGGTTCTAAATATTCTAAGTCAAGAATACAAAGAGATTACTAAGTACTTCAAAAAGGTGCTTTGCAACGAATGTATACGAAATTAAAAAAATCCCAAATACGCGTTGAGACACTATATTATATACTATTAAGACACACTTATTATAAAATACGGAAACCGTTTCTAATAAGGGATCTAATATTTAAAGTGCCTAAATATTTCTAGTCTTTTTTTTCTTTACACACGATCAAACTCTGGAAGATTTTATCTATTATGAAATTATAAATCAAAGATTTGCATAAATGGTCACATTTGGTAGGCGGTTTGAGTAATCGAGTGCCAGACGTTTGGTACCTTTAGCGCTGCTTCCCGTCGGTGTGTCCCGTCGGTGGGTGGTCGACTAACGTAAACGAGATGGTTTTAACGCCATCTATCGGAGGCCATAAGATTTTTCTGGTATTTTCCATAGTCGTCTCTTATGACACTGAGGGAACAAAACGGGAGTGATGAATTCACTTACACCGCTACCAGACGGCACATGAAATTTAGATAAGAATTTAGTTTTTAAGGTATATTCCATTATTGATGATGATTAAGAATTATGTTTTTGTTCCAGGTCATCCACTTTTCTTTAACATGGTCAAAGAGGACGATGGCTGTCACATACGTCATATTTGTGAACAGGTATGACATATGTGGCATGGCTCTACCACGTACGTCTTTACGTGGTAGAGCCTTGCTGCAGCTATATTGTGGTTGCAGCACGAATGGGTCGGCTCGTCTGGGGTAGGACCACGATCTCGCTAAATACCAGCGTAAAATAGCAGCTTAATGCTGCTGTGTTTTTACATTCCATCTCAGTCCTCAGGGGCGAGAACGCATCTGCTTTTTGATTCTTGATTGAGGTTAAATGTAGATGTCTATGGGCCACAGAAACCACTTACCATAAGGTGGACTGTGTGCTCGTGTCACCCTTATTCTATAAAAAAAGGTGCTGCTTGTTACTGGTCTGCTCGAGTTCGCTATGAACTGATGAGTTTCACATTTTTTACATCCTTTTCTTAGGTGCATCATTGAACATGTTCAGTTATAGATGGATCTGTTATCGTGTTCCATTCTGTAAATACAATGCTATGTAATATTAACTATCGAAAAATGACAAAAAAGGCCCGAGGAATTACAGTTGCGTTGCCGCACTGTTAGAAAAGAGTATGCTATTTTTTTGAAGGTATAAGTTCCAGAATATGGTCGAGTTTTAGTCAGAGTTGAACAGTCTGCATCCCGGGGTTCTGGATTTGATAGAATTCCAGCTGAACGTTATATTTGCTTAAAACACTGGTTTTGGAGGTATTGTGATTGTCTCTTGGAACTAAATCCGAAGTTTCATAAGACAAGTGAGAGACACTGCGGAGTTTCTTTCGCCGTTTCTTCTCCAGTCAGAGGAACCACATTCCGAAACGGTAGTAAATTTAAAAATACGGCCTACAGGCCATTACATAGTCCGACTAGGTAAGTCCAATTTCAACCGAGGGATCAATTGAGGATTCAACTCGGCTGGGCAGCGTTCGGGAAATTACGACACATCTCGTCAGGTATACCTCAAAACTTGAAAACGAGATTGTACAACCATTGCGTGTTGCCAGTGATGACTTATGGATCTTAGACGTGATCCTTCACTACTGGCCGTATGAAGAAGCTCAAAGTCGCTCAGCGAGCTATGGAGAGGGTTATGCTCGGGATTTCTCTACCTGATAAACTTAGAAATGAGGATATCCGCAGTAGAACTAGAGTGACCGACATAGCCCAACGGATTAGTAAGTTGAAGTGGCAATGGGCCGGCCATATAGCTCGAAGAATCGACAAACGATGGGGAAAAAAGTTTCTTGAATGGCAGCATCGTACCGGTAGGCGAAGTGTAGCGCGACCACCCATTAGATGGAGTGAGGACTTGTTAGTGGATGGATGTAGGTGGCTCAGCACCGTATTTTGTGGCATTCTTTGGGGGAAGCCTATGTTCAGAAGTGGACTTGTGAAGGGCTGTAATGATGATGATGATGAAAAAATAAAAATAAAATAATATTAATTATATTTCATTTCAATTAAGATTTAATTATTTTTACTTTACAGGCCAAACGTTTACTTGATAATTATCACTATGAAAAAAGTTCACCGTTATAAAACAATTTATAAAACAATTAGAATAAAAGTTTTTAGATGGATGGAAAAATACGACGTCAATTTAGGAAATGCTTAAAGTTGCTCCCTCTCGCTCTCTCTCTCTCATAACTAAATCACAATAGAAAGACACAGGTATAGAGATAATTAATACTTCATTAAAGTAGGTAAGCAATATTCAACGATTATAAGTGGGCCGTATATTAATAAGGTTAATTAACGCTAAATAATATACTATATTTTTAACCGTGTAGTAGCGCTTTAAAATATCCATTACTCTATATCGTCCCTTGGATGTCGTAAGAGTCGACAGAGAGAAACCGAAACAGGAGGATGGGCAACGGCATCTTCCTGAAAACAACCAAAAATAGTAAAAAATTGCGGTTGCGAAATCTATTGGAGAGGCCTATGTTCAGCAGTGGACTTTACAAGATGTACTTAATGGTACTATATTTAAAAAAATATAGTTTGTAGTACTTATAACATAAGTAAGATTTTTTTTAAAGTAAATATCACATTGTATCTTTAATATGTGTGAAAAAAGTCTTTGTTTCCATTAAATAAACCTAGAACAAATTTAAAGGGAATTCCTTTGTTTTGATCATCAATTTCAGTCATTTATGTGTCTGAGTGCAAAAGTCAGGATAATCCAGCTATGAAATGATTCAGAGTGCATATCAGATGGAGCCGAATTAAGATAGTGGCACACTCAACTCCGTTCAATAAATAAATTCTGTATTTGCTATGACAAATGTAAGTATATTTGGAGTATAGATTTATGAAAAAAGTAAGTAAAAAAAGCAAATAAATTTAGAGTAAAAACACTTATTAATATTGTTATGATTCACTAGCGACCCGCCCGGGCTTAGCCTGGTAGCTAATCATCAAACACCATTACTAATATAGATCAATTTTTCGATTTCAGAAAAAAATCTCCAAGTTTTTCGGTTAAAATATGCCTTAGATCGTTCCCGGCATTGCTAGATCTGTTCGTGAAGTTTCATCACAATCGGCTCAATTCCGAAAATTAGATTAGAAGAAAAAGCAAAATTTTAAATAACAGGTCAGTTTTTCTGAAATATTTAATCAAATCGAATCAGTCTTATTATGATCTACAGGTTTTAACATGTTTTTACAGGAAACGCTGCGATCCACTAATTGGTGTACAATGATAGCATAAGGAATGAGATATGAATATGAATATAAAGATGATAATATAAAGAGATAGTAATAATTATAGTGTTACTTTTAATTATTGTACTTTAAATTGTTGATAATTAATAGAATTTTAGTGTAGTGATGGTGTAAGAATATCCACTATCCCATATCGTCCCGTGGGTGTCGTAAGAGGCGACAGAGGGAAACTGAAACAGGAGATGAGTAGCAGCATCTTTCTGATAACAAAATAAAATTAGAAAAATTGCGGTTGAGAGCCCGTTTGCCAACGTTCGCAACTATGGCAAAATCATCCCTATGAGGCAACCTATGGGGGAAGCCTATATTCAGGTAAGGACTTTTATAGGCTGTAATGAAAGGGAATTTTATTTAGCGTGTTTTTGCATTTTTTTTTAAAAGACAAGAAATATCGCAATTCTGATCTTTCAATATTCATTATTCTAATAAAATAAATTAAATTATTATCGGGAGATTACGACACATTTTCTCATCACGTCCTCCTTAAATACCTTTAAACAAGAGTGTTCAATCAGTGCTGCCAGTGATGAAATTGAACTGAGTCCTTTATTGCTGGCCATATGAGAAAGCATTTAAGAGGGCTATGCTCGGAGTTTCCCGCTATGATAGAATTCGTATGCTTAGAGTTTCTCTGTATGATAAACTTCGAAATGAGCATATCCGCAGCAGAACCAGAGCAACTGACATAGCCTGTGAAATCAGTAAGCTAAGTGGCAATGAGCAGGCCGTATAGTTCAACGAACCGACAACCCATGGGGAAGAAAGTTTTTAGAGTGGTAACTTTGTGTGGAGTGACGACTTGGTGAGACAAAACCCACAGTAGGATTTTCTTCAGTATTGTGGGGTGGTTTACATACAAAGCGCTCGCTGTAAATTTCATAGTACGCGAGCAACCCGAGTTCGATCCCCGCCGGCACCTATGAAATTGTTGATTGCAATTTTAAGTGTCGTGCTTGGTGATGAAGGAAAAACATTGCGAGGTAACCTGAATGTCGAAGACATATCAAATCCGCCAACACGCATTAGGGCAGCATGGCGGACACTTCTTTACCCTGAAACCTTCTCAGAAGTGAGAGGAGGCCTGTGCCCAGCAGTTGGACGTCTATAGGCTATAACTTTACATTAATTTTACGTACAAAAATTTCACAAGGACACACATTCAGACACGAAACAATTATTTACAAGCCATATAAACACTTTTTTCGTACGGGATTCAAACTCGCGGCCCTGCTGCGCCGCGACAATACCAAGTCATCAAGCACACATAGTAGTCTACGCTAGCCTATATAATAATAGTTAGTAAAACGTCAAACAGTTTCCGAGAAAATAGCTATGGCAGACATACAGCGAAGTGATTTCATGAGTGTTTCATTTTGCTAACCTTGGTATAGGGAATACTGAAAATATAAAATATAAAATGTTAAAATATTTTCGGTAACTCGATATACAATTTGCTTTATAACGTACGGGGCAGTTGGTAGCCGTAGTAACAGACGGCCCCGCTTTGCCTATCGATCCGCCGTATAGGGATGTCTGTTCCGACTTCGAATATTAAATCAAATATTGCGTATAGTGTTCATTGCCGGGGAGTGGAGGCATAAGAAAATCCACTTCCTAGAGCCTGTGAGTCGCGCAAGAACTAACTAAGGAAAATTCCTAGATGCCAGTACCAGAAGACATCTTGTTATATAAATTGAATGTCTCATATCACTCCTTAGGTGTCTAAAGGGGCGACAAAGAGCAACTAAAACAGGAGATTAGCAGCAGCATCTTCCTGATAACACTAATAACCGGCCAAGTGTGAGTCGGACTCGTGCATAAAGGGTTCCGTACTATCGTAAAACACGTTTTTAGTAGGGGAGCCCCTTTAATTTTTAATTTATTTTAATTTAAATTTTTTGTTGTTATAGCGGCATCAAAAATACACATTCTGTGAAAATTTCAACTGTCTTCCTATTACGGATCATGAGATACAGCCCCTGACAGACAGACGGACGGACGGATGGACAGCGGAGGCTCAGTAATAGGGTCCCGTTGGTTACTCTTTGGGTACGAAACCCTAAAAAAACAGTGCGGTTGGCAAGACGACGGCCAATTATGGCAAATATCCCTTTATGCCTATGAGGCAATCCATGGGGAGGACTATGTTCAGCAACGGGCATTAAAAGGCTGTGATGATGATGATGATGATAATGGTGATGAACTGAGCACACAGGTCACCTGAAGGTAATGAATGCTGAGGCCCATAGCAAATTTTCATAAATATGAAATTCATTGTTATTTTAATTTATAAGGCTTAACAAACTGATTTAGGAATTATCCAACTGTACTTCTATTTCAGCTTATTAAGGTCCACTGCTGAACAATGGCCTCTCCCATAGATTACCTCATATAGGGGATTTTGCCATAGTTGCAAGGTCGGCAGAAATTAAGCTTAATTATCGAAATTTCAAGTTTCAAAGTAGCCAGCAATGTGTTCCATTTTTGAGAAATCCTCATGGGTATCCATCGCGGGAGCTATTTATGCCGGACTCCTATCAGCTAAAGAGCTACAGTGTTGATCGCTTCGCCCGCTGTGCTTCGTATGGGCTATGGGAACGCTTTCGCAGCCCCGATGGCGGTAGCTTTACAGGCTTCACCTCGATGAGGGAATTGAGCTGGAGCTATCCTTTCCTTCTCCATATGAGGCCGCACGAGAACACGCCATACGCACCAATTCGAGGCCTTACATATAAGGTGACGGACAACCTCCGTCTCCAGCGCCTAGGCTTTAAATTTTGCGGTTGGAGTAGGGCCTTATATACTCTCCTCCAGCATCCGTAACTCCAGCTGCCGATTGGCTTGTCTGTCGTTTTGACCCGCTCCCTCTCCGCACCCTCCTTCTGCAACAGTACCTGCTCGCAGAAGGTAATATCGGCACTCCACGACCTCTAGCATCCAACCATAGCCTTAATCAGGGCCGGGAGTGAGAGGATTTCATAGTTACGAGATCACGACGCAGCTCAGTAAAAGCTGGGGACTCTTCAAGCGTACGCTGCGTCGTGGTAATGCTACCACAGTAGTGGCACTCAGTTGTGGGTTCTCTTCTGGCAGTTTGGAACAGGTACTTACCAAAGCACCCATACCCAGAAAGCACCTGCACGAGCCGGAAATTCAGTTACCCTTGTCGCCTGTTTACCCGGCTAACAGCCTCAACAGCCCTGCTTCCCGCTCTGGGGTGAGCTAGGCGCTCCTCCTACTTTTCCAGCATAGAATACCGAGGTTGAAACCTCCGCGCTAACATGTCAAGTTACCATAACTTTTCAGTGGTCAGCAAATGAAAAGCTAAAAATGTAGCCGATAGCTCGCTCAATATACGTGTTCTGTACACATTTAAATTAAGAATTTGACAAATTAATTGAGCTTATACGAGTAGCTTCAGAAAATGTTACAGATAATCTGCATTGCAGAACTCTTCTTTCTTGTGTGTGACTTAAAAATACTATGTAACTTTGTTAAGTTAAATTATATAAAGCCGGCTGATTACTTAAAAGCGTAGAAATTCTGTGATTATCTAAAGTATATCTAAGCTGTTTCTTTTAGTCAGTTTTTATAAATACATACATATACATAAACACTCACGCCTGTCACCCAGAGGGGTAGGCAGAGACTACAGACTTCCATTTGGCACGATCCTGGCACACCTCTCTCGCCTCCTTTACGTCCATATATCTACGCATACACGCTCGTCGGTTAAGGGTACTCCTAATCTGGCCCATTTTTTACAATATATCGCCAATTTGGTCGATAAACCTTCGTCTAGGGCGTCCCTTTCTGACTCTGCCGTTCACTTCTGCAGCATAAATTTGCTTTGTCACTCTTTCTTCGTTCATTCTTTCTACATGACCAAACCACCGAAGCATTCCTTTCTTAATCCTGGTCACAACGTCATCTTGCAAACCACACTTTTTTCTTATCACACTATTTCTCACCCTGTCATTCAGATTCAGCCCTAGCATACTCCTTAATGACCGCATTTCTACAGCATTTATTCTACTCTCATGCTTCTTCTGCCAGACCCAACTTTCACTACCATACATTAAAGTAGGGACTAACAAAGCGTTATGAATTGCCAAACGTGCCTTTTTTGACACATTCTGATTCTTCACAATAGCGTGTAGAGCCCCATTCACTCTATTTCCTGCGTTCACTCGTCGTCCTTATCATATCTACCATCCCTGCTAAATAAACATCCCAAATATACAAACTCATCCACTTGATCAATCAACTCCCCTTCTATTCTTATTTCACATAACGTTTTACTTTCTTCTCTTTCAAAAACCATCACTTTCGTCTTACTTGCGTTCACTTTCATACCCCTTTCTTTTAATGACCAGTTCATTAAAGTAACCATCATTTGCAACTCGGCCGCCGACGATGCAAATATGACTTGATTATCGGCGTACAAAAGGCATTTGACGGTTAACTCACCCATTCTCAACCCACATACTTCAACTTTCAAATTTTGCAAACAACTGTCCATAAATAGGTTAAACAGCCAATTTTTATAAATAAATCTAAAAATGGTATATTTTCAAATCCTTATATTAACCTTAGATTTTCGTTTTGATATTTCATAATTATAGAAATTAAAAAATACGGAACAATAATTACAACAAGTTCTTATTACAAATTTGTCACCGGGTCATATTATTTAATTCACATCACTATTGAGTCTTAGCGGTGGTTGAATAATTGAATACTTGAATCAAACTTTATTTTGACAAGTGATAATGCTGGGTCATAAAATGTTATATTACTGTGACGACGCATTATTATCAGTCATCATCATGATTATCATCATCATCATTAAAGCCCATCACAAGTCCACTGCTGAACATAGGCCTCCCCCAAGGAATGCCGCAAAGCACGGCCCCGATCCACCTGCATCCATTGACTTCCTGCATGTCTTACCAAGTCATCACTCCATCTAGTGGGGGGACGCTCTACACTTCACCTGCCGGTACGAGGCTGCCACTCGAGAACCTTTCTTCCCCATCGGTTGTCGGTTCTTCGAGCTATATGGCCGGCCCATTGCCACTTCAGCTTACTAATCCGTTGGGCTAAGTCGGTTACTTTGGTTCCATTGCGGATATCCTCATTTTTAAGTCTATCATGCAGAGAAACCCCGAGCATAGCCCTCTCTCTCCATAGCTCGCTGAGCGACCTTGATCAATAATAGATAATAATTAATTTCTATATGAAGTCGTGTAAAATATCTTAAAAGTAATAATTTGAGCAATTAAAATGCATTAATAAGCATAAAGTTAAAGTACATTCGTTTCGAAAATTAAGTATTGCAGTAAAGAAAGGCTTAATATTGTCCTTAAAAATTCATTAAATTTATTAAAACTGCTTACAATATTTAAATTTATTAAATAATAGAAATACAAGTCACTTACATATATTACAATAATAAAGATAAATAACATTTATGAGCTTTATATTATAATTGGGAAACGAGTAAAAAATTTATGTTATGGAGTGTGTTCATGTAATGCTGGCGAGTGATTGCTTCTATAAGGGAGCTACCGGAGACGCATATCCAAGGTTATACATATATATGGGGTGGTCAGGTGCCTGACTACTAAAGTTCTGTTGCACGGACTTATGATAGTAAGGGTCTAAGATACAAAAGCAATAATATAGAAGATCTTTAAGATGCTTAAGCATTATAATAGCAGAGTTGTGGTTTGAAGTCCCATATACTATAAAAGATATATGAAAGTATGCTCTATGAAATAAAGCAAATATTATGTGGAAGGTCTCAAATATATAAAAGCATTATATTGATAGAAATGGGACTTGAAAAGGATTATTATAGTGGCACGTAGACTGCTTCACAGTATCCGAGACCGAGGTAAACTTGGACTCGCTAACCGATATGTCCTAGGCATATCATGTTAGTGTCTGTGGTAAGCGGGTTTGTTGTAGCAATTCGACTTGCCCGTGGAAATCGCACACCCCTACCGATTGTGGGCGGCGTCTTAGCACATAGCGTTATGATACGTTGGCTATCTTTCGGATTAGGGAGAGTGTGTTTGGTAGCACTTTTAAGTGCGACAAGCATACTCAACTCCATGTCTTAGTGCAATAGCTCTACGATACGTGGATTTTTGGTTACTGGCGTCTTAATAGCGTACTGCTTTGATACGATGATGCTATTTTTAATATAACAACAGTACCAATTTTGTTCCCAAAGTCGATATGGTGTTGTGAGGGGGTGCCATCCGTATGATAGTTGCATTGATGCTTACTGCTACTTGCAGTATTACGTCTTGTGATGGATCTGCGGGTGTGCTACGCCTGATTAGACGCATCTTGTAGTTCTGGTCAATGGAGATATGCGGGTGGGATCGTATCGGGAAACTTGGGATGGTGTAAGCCCGATGATAGTCGTATTGATGCTTGTTGCGTTCTGCAGCATTGCGTCTCTGCGATGGTTGTTTGGCGGGTCGCTATTCTCAATGGCGCTCTCTGCGTCTTGGTTTCACTCACACCTAAGTAGCTTTGCCCAAGTCGGGTCCCTTCAGACTGTCTGATCGGTAGTAGCTAGAGGGAGGAGACTCTTAAGGCTGCGGCCGAAAGCCACTCAACGTGGGACCGTATTCCCTTGAGATTAGCAGTAGACTCATGAACGCCCTGCGGCTAGAAGCCGTGCTGATCATGCAATCGGTGGTGATACACTTACATCACGTCTGCAGGTGCGGCAATCTGACAGGTAGTGGCCCTCACGGAGGGCTTTTTATAGCCATTGTGCCTATTATTCAACGTGTTGCTTTAACCGTGTGACATACATTCACTGGGCTGGATTTGATCGTATTCTGTATGGTGTTTACACGCATTGACATGCGCGATTTCGGTCGATGTTTGTACTTACGCTCTACCAAGGGGTCAAGTCCTCTTTTACTGGTTCGCCAGTTATTTTGCTGTGGCCTACGGTCCAGTTCCTAACTTAACGTCCCTCTTCGGAGGAAGCGAATTGGTTGGTTAGCGCTCACCGCACACGGCGTGAAGCCATGTGCCTCCCCATATTTTTTTAATGTGGGAGAGCGAAGCTCTTGTATAGTCATTCTTCCAAGAGACACCTAAAAGAACTAAGTCACTAAGCAACGTAAATAAGGGTCCAAAATAATAAGATCACGCCATACTCGTAAATATGACAAACGGCCTATAACTAAACCTTGAGAAAGATCAATATATGTTTTGTTATCCTGGTTACGTAATTTTATATTTTAATGTCGGCCTCTTTTCTAGACGGGGGGACGTTATTACGAATTAACGAAATAAGTTGTTTTCTTTTAATAAATTTTTCTTTTAAATTGTTCTATTGTAAAGCAAGTTGATATTTAGGAAGTATTTTCATTACAAATGTTTTCGTTTAATTAATTTAAGAGAAATTTAATTGTTCTCTTAAATGTATTCATTTACATTTCTTATTCTATCTCTATTCCTGCAGTGTTTTTAAAAGTTTTACTATATCGTTAATATCTTTTTTTATAGAATAAGGGTTTCGAACGAGCATACAATCCACCTGATGGTAAGCAGATGTTCTGGCCTATAAACATCCACATTTGTCTTCGATTAAGATTTAAAATGGTTAGGACTAAGATGGAATGCCTCGTTTCCAGTAAAAAGGGTTTGAAAGAATTAAAGGTGTTAAAATCAATGTGCTAAGATCCGCGTAACAAATTAGAATAATGTAGCATACCTAGCTTGAGGAGCACCTCCCGCCCTATCTCAATTGCGTGCACTATTCCCGTCACCACTAATCCAAGCACCACTACACCCAACACCACTACACTAGGAAAGACACACCATCGTCGATAATACGACACGTATTTCGCCTCTACACGAGATATCCGGATGATCCGGAATTACGCGGATCTTAGCAAATTGATTTTAACACCATTAAAATAATGTATTTTCGCAAAGTAACGACTTAATATTTTTATATTAAAAGGGTCTCGGGATCTCGGGTTCTCTACGCTCACGAAACAACGTCATTTTAGCTGCTATTTTACGCTGGTATTCTGTGAGAGCGTGGTCCTTTCTTGGTCGAGCCGATCTAATCGTGCTAAAACCATAAGATAGTTGCAGCATAGCTGTATTACATACAAAAAATCCTACTATACTAATTTCCTATGATTTTCTACCAACTTCAAAAAGGAGGAGGTACTCAATTCAACTGTATGTTCCTTTTTTATGTGTGCTACCTCATAACTTTTTTCTGGGTGAACCGATCTCGATGATTCTTTTTTTATTTGAAAGCTAGTGGTTCTCATGTGGTCTCATATAAATTTGATCGAGGTTTGACCATAAGTGTTTGAGTTATCTTAATAACTTATATTGAAGTAGGTTATAAAAAAAAATATTTTAAATTATGTAGAGTCGGCCTTTGACACTCACGAGTTAAAAAGGCTTGATATATTCCTTTATGCTGCCAACATTTTCATTGTAATTAAATTGAATCTCTTTTCATCCTAAACAGTTTTGTAGTGTAGAAGTTTAGTTACGATATAGCAGGGAACGCTCTAAACGGAAGTTTATCGACCAAATTGGCGACATTATTGAAGATGTGCCATATTTAGAGTATCCTTAATCGACGAGCATGTATTTGTAGATATATGAATGTGAAAGGAGCCAGAGAGGTCGCCACGATCGTATCAAATGGAAGTCCATAATCCCCCATAAGAGACAATCTATGGGGAGGCCTATATTCAGCAGTGGACTTATAGTAAGGTATAAATTATCATTTATCTATTACAAAAGGAATACTTTTATTTATTTATTCTCTATTGAAAACCATACAAAGACGAAAAAGCTACTCCACAAGCACAGGTCGCTCAGCAAATGATAAAAGGGTCTATTCTCGGAGTTTCTCTGGTGGACAAAACTCGTAATGAAGAAATCAATCGAAGAACCAAGATTACTGACAGCTTTCGTGTTTGTAAAACGAAGTGGCAACGAATTGGTCATATCTGTCGCACAACCGGTGGAGTAGACATGTTACGAGGTGGAGAATACGCCCAAATAATGTAGTGTGGGAAGCGTCCTCATTGGTGATGATGGAGATGGAGCGACGATCTGCGTAAGGTAGCTAGTAGGAAATGGATGCAAGTGGAGTGCCTTGGAAGGCCTATGATACAAAAACATGGACATGATATTTAGACCAAATATTAACTATTAATAATGTTATCTACTTTTATAATACACTATAGACTATAAATGAGCAAGTCTATTAAGCCGCTCTTTTGCGATTCGCGTACGCAGCTACAGTTTTAGTCAGAGAAAGATTTTTCGGCTATTCTTACACTTATGTCTCTAAAATATTAAGCTCCTAGGATGTACGTACAATGGTCAACGGGATAAGGCAAGATATCGCATAGTCTCTTCTTATAAAACAGATCTAAAGCCAACTGCACTCCGCTGCTTTGGTGGTCCGCCCGTGTTTTGTTCGATCCTTTTTTTCTTTATTAACCTGTATTCATGTTTATAACTGCCGTGTTAGCGATCGCTATGGCAAACGTCTTCCACCTGTGACGATGCTCTTCATCTATGGGGGCCCAATGAAATTTTTCTGGTATGCCCCATAGTTACGCCTCTTACGACACTCACGAAACGGAATAGGGTGATGGAATCTTTTACGCTGCCACCACACAGCAATGATATTTTAAATTAAAAAAAAATCTAAAACCAATGTAGGTTTAGTATACTAAGGCTAAGAATAGCCATTCAATGAGGAATCGCAGCTTACGTCTTTAGCACTATACTGGGAAAAGAAGATCTTTATGATAATTTTAGTTTTTGATCGTTGTAAACATGATTTATATTTTATTTTACTCGGTGCGTTTCAGCTGCAGAAGAAATAATCTGCGGAAATATCGTTTTAAAGGAAGACTTATATTGTTTAATTAGGAATGATAAAAAAATCATTAAATTTGAATGATATATAACTTTCAAATAAATTTGTCGGTACTGTAAGTTAATTGCACATTGCTCATAACCTTCGCGGAAGTGCATGCAATATGTTGACAAAATTTTACCGCAATCTGATGAACGGTATGGCAGCGCATAAAATACTAACAATCAAACATTATTTTTTATATATTAGATTTATATAAATAAGTAAGAAAACCTTAGAAATTATACACGAGTAACTTTAATTTGACATCAAAAGCAAGTGACTTTGAAACGTGCCAGGATTTAATAGGTATCAAAATTGATAAGATTCAAAGTAAACTTCATTTGTTTGGTTGAGAAAACAATTTGCATTCATTGTTTGAGATACGGTATGTAAAGGAGTAATAAACTGTTATTTATATGAAAGAAACTTTAAATGAACACTTTAATATTACAAACTAGAATTAATCCTATAATTTATTCAAATTTTAAGTAAGGAATATTAAAAATTAGTCCAGTTATTTAGCTTTGACGAGCTTTTTTGAGTTAACCAGAGGTGGATGTTACAAAGCTAACTGCTCCATAAGGTGCGGTTTGCTTAACAAGAAAATTTGTAAATAATTAAATGAAAAAATCTTGTGTCGAAAGTAAAAATTTTAGATAGATTTTGGCAGCTTTTCATTTGATCTACAATTGTATTCCTCATTATTTTTTTCATAATTGGTTAATTAATGACTGATAGAGCACGACGAGCACATAATATTTAGTGAAGTAGATTATCACGTATACAAGTAAAGTATATTTACGTGGTAGAGCCAAGCTCCAGCTGTATTACCGCATTCAGCGAAGAGTTCTTTCTAATCAGCTCGATTCACCGGTGCTGTGAAGTTGTATCCCTTTGCATTTTCTATCGCATTTAACACGGGGAGTGCTCATAGGAATTATTCGAATTAATTACAGCCGACAAATTCCACCAACGCATATCGCGAAAAAAGTTACGATACCATCCACACCATCGGAATGCTTGGCGGTTCACCACCGTGCGATTTAATAGGAGTTTCCTTCTTTGTGGAATCATTTATTACCGGCGATGTTTTCGGACCGATAAGACCTATGGACCTTCAAGTTCAAGAAACGAACTTACTCCTTTTTTAAAAGCCGGCAACGCACCTGCAATTCTCCTAGTGTTACAGTTGTTCATGGGCGGCGATAAAATGAGCCACATACTCGTGGTACGTGCCGACGTGGTTTGTGGTAAACTTTTGCGAAATCTATTTTTAAAATAACTTGGCATTATATTATTTTGATTAATTAATATCACAAAATTATGAATCAATTTTTCGAAATTCCATTTACAGTAATTGTTCACTGGAGTTTAAATCTTTAACGATAATGAACAATGAATTTGAATAGTGCCATTGGCAATATTTCTTATGAATAAAATGTTATCAGCTTCATTTTATCAGTGTCTCAAAATATGGCGAACAATGAGCAATTTAGTTAATTTTAATGTATTTTTTACCAAGTTAAGAATTATTCGTTTACTCTTTATTTTAAGGAGTTCGGTTTCTTATATACACACATATATATATATATATATATATATATATATATATATATATATTATTTTTTGTGTAAGTCACTAATGTATACTTAGATTTTACTTTAGATTTTTATAGATGTTTTACAAGTAACGTAAACTTTTTAAGCTTAAATAAATATTTTCTTAACGATTTATGAGATTCAAGGTTAGTTAGGTTAAAAGAATATTTTTAACTTTCCTTCAAGATTAATCAAACTTTAATAAAAAACTTTTAGGCAAATATTTGAGTAAATTGTTTCTTGCTACAGGTAAAACTGAGTGCTTCTTACCGGCTAATGGAACGCTCGAACTTAGTCTAATGTTAAGAAACGAAAAGATTCAATAAACTTTTCTCAGTTTAATTACTTAGGTAAAAAAAATACGAGCGAGCGTTACAGTAGTTGCATATGATGTGTGAAATCTGAGATCTTTCTTTTTTTAACAAAATTAAAAATACCAATTGAGCAGCGACAGAAATTTACCTCAAAATTTATAAAAGCTAAATACTGAAATATTTATTCGAATAATTATTTATTATTACTCACTTGCATTTTCTATAAACGATCTGCACTTTTTTTTATTATCAACAGTATATAAATTTATTAATAATATAGTTTACACAAATATAAACTAGTTTATTTAACAGTACACTTTACTACCATTGCGTGCGCTCATTGTTCAAATAAAATAGCGCGCGCTTCCCCGGCTTCCTGTTACACACTTCCGTCCCTTTTCATGAAATCACTCTCACAGATTGCGGGAAAGCGAGAGAAAAGATGTTACACATCAAAAAATAATATTCTAGATAATTTACATCGGTGTTTAAAGGTCACGTCGTATTATTGCTGGCGTGAGTGATTGACGAGGCGTGAGTGAGTGAGTGGTTCACCTGAACTTTGTAACTAATGCTTTGCACTGTAATTCCATCCTCACCTGGGGCTTTGCCATTTTTAAGGTAAGCTGGTTAATGACCTTAATAGTGCTTCCCGGTGGATAGGTCTTAAGACGAACATGAACAAAACAAAGATCATATGTAACGTCCATGTCACAACTATGACGGTAGTTGTCGGAAGCACTATGCTCGAAGTTGTTGACAAGTATGTTTACCTAGGACAAATAGTCCGACTAGGTAAGTCCAACTTTGACTGAGAGGTCAATCAACGGATTCAACTCGACTGGACAGCGTTCGGGAAATTACAAAACATCTTCTCGTCAGGTATACCTCAAAACTTGAACAAGAGATTGTACAAACAGTGCGTGTAGCTAGTGATGACTTATGGATATGAGACGTCGTCCTTCACTACTGGCCGTATGAGGAAGCTCAAGGTCGCCTAGCGAGCTATGGAGAGGGTTATGCTCGGGGTTTTATTGCGTGATAAACATAGAAATGACATAGCCAACAGATTAGTAAGCTGAAGTGGCAATGGGCCGGCCATACAGCTCGAAGAACCGACAATCGATGGGAAAAAAAGTTTCCCAAGTGGCAGCCTCGTACCGCTAGGCGAAGTGTAGGGTATCCCCCCGTGATGATGATAGATGGAGTGACGACCTGGTAACACATGCAGGAAGTCGCTAGATGCAAGTGGCTCAGGACTGTGTTTTGTGGCATTATTTGGGGGAGGTCTATGTTCAGCAGTGGACTTGTGAAGGGCTGTAATGATGATGATGATGATGATGATGATTGAGGTCATTGAGCATAGTGCTTAGGTTCTCCAGCAATTCTGCTACAAGGACTATATCGTCGGCAAATCGAAGGTGAGTGATGTACTCGATATTGATGTTAATACCGTATCCTTTCTAGTCCAGTAGTTTGAAAACGTATTCCAATGCCCGCCGCATTTGAAGAGTTTGGTTGATATAACGTCACGCTGTCTTACACCTTAAAAATTAATCAATCAGAATTTATCAATTTGTTAATATTTCTTTGTTAGTATTCTTTTAGTATTCATCCCATTTTTTTTAGTTTTGTATAGTATTTTATTAGCTATCTAATAACCTCCTCGATTAAGAATCAAAATACTAAGATACTAAGATGGAATACCTCGTTTCCAGTAAAAGGATCTCCAGTTTTTTACACTCACCATACACACAACAGCATGAAGCTGCTATTTTGCGCTGGTATTCTGTGAGAGCCTGGTCCTTCCCCGGTCGAGCCGACTCATTTGTGCTACAATCATAATATAGGTGCAGCATCGCTCTACCACGTATAAAATTATGACAAAAGGGCATAAAACACTGATCAAAAAATATTAATAATACTATTGAATAGTACTGGTTGTATTAATAAAACTCCACCTTTACCCACTCGTCCTGCGAAATTATACAGAGGTAAAGAAGAAAATAAACATCCATTCTATACAGATCCCCCTTCCAAGCTTTCGTTGCACTTTGCGAAGGCATCACTCGAGAGCTTTTAGCTTAGCCCAGTTGCCAGTAGCAAAATGACATTTTAACGAAGCCGTAACAATGTTTGCGATGCAATTTTTCTCTGAAATGTTACCAGTCTGGTGACAACCTTCTGTGCTATTACACAGTAAATGATTCAATTAACAGTAATTTATATTAAATAGCTGTAAAGAAAATCTGCGGTAAAATTACTGACGGGAATTTATTACGTCTTCAGACAGAAAATATAAAGAAAAGTATTAAGTATATAAAATGAAATATAAAGAAGGGTATTAAGTCGTTTACTGTTTCACGTAAAAGGCGTGTACTTTCGCTACATAAGTGGTAATAGTGAAAAGGTAGTCTATTTCAAAGATATTTAGCAACATGTATTAATTCTATTTATTGCATTTTTTTAAATATAAGTTCATCGTGTGAAGACGGTATATAAATCGCCCAATTTATCCAGAAAACTTCATTAATATTGATTATTATTTGAATTGACAAGTACACAATTATTTGATAGATAAAGAACTTAGTCTTTAAAAATTACTGGACCGGTGAGGAAATATGTTTCTAAGGTACTTGACGATTTACTTCCGAAAACATGGCGATTATGGAACACAGGTTATAAGGATCTAATGTTCAGATGCAACAACAATGACATGGATATGCCATCCCTATAATGCTGAACAATACAATAAAGGGATGGCATATAATTTATAAAACTGCATGTATGGAGTACACATTGCATAGACAAGCAAACAACAGTTTGCTTTCAGAAAAATATTATATTGACACCTGTATTGCTTCAACGCTGCAGGTTGCTGCCATTGTTATTTTTTAAATAAGATTTACGATGCTTTCGAATTCCCCTCTCCAGTTGTAAGTCAATGTCCATTGCATCTATCGTAAGACCAGGTTAACATTGAATATATTAATCTTTTATACATTCGTCTGGACAAGGCGCGCCTCCCGACGCGTTTCGCTTAAATCATTCTGTCACACTCCTCGAGAGAGATTTTGTGCTACATTATCCTGGATATAGTTTGGTCACGACTTGCTTTTTCACACAATATCGACATACCAATTCAGTTGGTATCTTTGCCCGTCGCGGAGGAGTTAAAGATCCATATTTTAAAAAAACTTGCGAGTCAAAGGGCGTCAAATGAAGAAAAATCTCAGATCGATGAAATGTTACAATTGGTTTTGTGTCAGAGGACCATCTCTTAAATAATAATTATTATACTAAGGAAATTTTCATAAAAAATGACCCAGCTTATAATAATAGTAAAAGATAGAAGGAATCCTGCAGAAAATACACTTTTAATCGGACTACTAAAAATGTAGAGAACAGATAAATTTAAACGATTTAACATACAAAACAAGCATATGTAAATATGTTAGGGACGCGTGCGCGCGACAAGCGACGTATCGTACGGAGACTGATTTAAATTTTGAATGTTGAACACTTGAACGTTGCGCAGACGCATTCAATGGTGAGTTATTGGGGTGACAATATTTAACTTATTTATATGTTGTTGTTTGATGTATTTCTTCACTAAGTGATGAAATGAACTAGCATTAAACAAAAGTAACCCACTTAATAACTAGATAACTAAATATTATTTCTATTTCGTGACATTATGACAATTATTATTCTTGGTTGAATTTGAACAGTGTTTGAGCATTAAAACATAACGCATACGAGTCCATATGAGCGAGAAATGGGCGTTATAAAAAACTTTCGTATTGTCAATATCCATTTTAAGAAAATCTTGGTAGAATTATTGAAGTTATGTAAAGATAAAGAGCGCCCTCTTCACATACATTAGTGAGCAGGCGAACTATTTTTCGTTATATCATAAGGCGTAGGCTATCTGGTTTTCCGATCCTCGCCGGTGGTGCTACATTTCAATAAGTGTTCCCAGTTGGAGCTGCAATGTTAACTGGGTATTTTACTATAAACACGAACTAGAATCTACCCATATATAATCGATAATAGAAGAATCTTCAGTGTTACTCAAGAGCTGGCTGCTAAAGAGACAGGGCTCGTTTTTACAGACAAAATTAATTTTGCAACCGTGATTACAGAAATTATTTAAAAATGTCAGAGAAAGTGTTGCTATATGAAGCAGCTAAAATACGGTTTCTCTTTTGATGAAGCAATACACACCGCAGCGATAAAAACAATGTCAGTCCACTGGTTTGTTCGGTATACTGGTGGTGTTTTCAATCAAGTATAATAAGGATGTTTTAGACCGTAGTGTTGTAGGTTATTAGCAGTTTATACTTTTTCCTTGCAGAATTGTTGGCAGAACAGTGGTCTTGTTCGCCCATGGATTACAACCTTTATAATTTCATCCTGTCTCAATAATTATTTGCATTAAATAACGTGCAATATAAAGGTTAGGAATGGTCTTGCTGAGGACAGTCAATTCTCCATTCGAATTTTGAAAAATAAACAGAAATTACATTATAATGATCAAGAGCAAAAACTATATGCATCAAACAGCTATTAATTTCAACTAGGTCCATATTGATTTATCACGAACTTATTACTACCACTGTCAAAATTTAATTTATCTAATTAGTTTGGATATATAATTAACGTAATCGTGTTGCATTCTGTTGTAGTGCCTTCTAACGCGATGAATCGTTTGGATCTGATCTGAGTATTTATAAGCCACGAAATACTACACAGATGAGAATTAAGGAATGCACTTTAAAATATTTCTCTAAACTCTCTTATTATACTTATACATAAACCCAGAGTCTTCTTCTTTAACTTACTAATACAAAGCATTGAAAATCTTCACCAAAATATATTTTATGTATGTGCATCACAGATGATGATTTTATACGTCGTAGAGCCACGCTGCAGCTATATTATGGTTGTAGCACGAATGGGTCGGCTCGACCGGGGTAGGACCACGCTCTCACAGAATACCAGCGTAAAATAGCAGTTTCATGCTGCTGTGTTTCGTATGGTGAGTGTAGAGAACCGGAGACCCTTTTTACTGGAAAAGAGGCATTCCATCTTAGTCCTCAATGGCGATAACGCATCTGCTTTTTGATTCTTAATTGAGGATAAATGTAGATGTCTATGGGCCACATCATCCACTTACCATCAGGTGGACTGTGTGCTCGTTTGTCACCCTATTCTATAAAAAAAAATGGTATGCATTACATTATTGATGATTGGAAAAAAATGACACAGCACGCAAAAACACAATACAACAGCATGAATTTTGACCATCACGATGGTACCAACCAACACGATACTATAATATGAATATAGCTTCACATGCGATTGGCTTAGAATTCACAACTCATTAGTCACTGATCGCTGATTCAATTGTCAATATGTTTTATCTAAAAGAGAAAGGAGCTTATGTGATAAATGTTCTGTTAATAATGGGTACGTTCTTGTATTGTCTCTTAACAAAATAAACTCATGGAGACCATTTCGCGTTGCATGCATTGAATTTTCTATTCCCGTATATCTGGGACTTAACTATCACAAAATCATGTCGCATTAGTTCACGTTTTGCAGGCATATTGCTTACGTATCTCGGTTTTGAATCTCCATTCTTGTATTTCTTGTATCCTAAGAAGGATTGTTTGTAATGAACCTGGGCTGCATCACGGTGTAATATCTCTAGTCATATTGGATTGTACAATTTAAATTGTTTCAAATTAGTCCTTTGGTGGCCGTATGCATACGAAAACAATGTTCAAATTCAATGACCGCCATATTACTATTTTTGTAAAAAGAGAGGATCGATTTGTTAAATACATGTTCTATTATTTACAAAATACTTGACAAATGAAAGCACAGTAAACCTGACTACGGTTAATGGCCCAACAACCAACATCGAGCAAACTTAAAAATATAACAAAAACTATATAATGTTTGCAACATTACAAAAATAAAAATCACGTTGGTAGAAATATCAATAAAATTTGTTAATTAAAAAGTATGTAATTAATTATCTCTATTATAAAATCAATTGCTGTCCGTTAGTTTCACTCAAACTCGAAAATAGCTCGACTGATTTTGATGAAATTTTTGTGTGTGTACGAGTGAGTCTCTGGATGGTTTATGTTTACAATTGGACCCGGCAGGTGACGCTGTTATCGAGATCCAGAAAACACCCGTCCGAAGCTGGGGCGGATCGCCAGTGTTTGATATTTATAACATAAGTATTATAAATTCTGGTACGGCGACAATTTTCAAATATTTTCAGATACTGTCAATGACACAGATGCAATAGAGCCAAATCTTTGCTATCTAAATGTAGAAACCGAATGACATTGAAAAAAAAGTATTTTAAAATATTATACCGTATGACTACAAAGCTTAACTTAAGTAGAAAATACTCGCTAAATCGTCTGTTGTAACGTGCCCAGAAGACTTTTTTGAATCTGCAGCGGGTCGAATTAGCTAACATTCATGACAAACATACGCTGTTCTATTACAGTTCTGAGTGGCGGCTGCTTGAGTTCTATGAAATACCGGAACACCAGGCATGCCTTCCCACATGGATCTATTTCGTTATGTCGCTGTCTGTCGGAAGTCATTACATTCGTTCATTGATTGCAGCCAAAGTTTCACAGCTGAACATAGACTTATCCTATAGATTGACTCATAAGGGAGGTATGTGCCCATCTACTGTTTCATTTTCGTCTGTCGCCTCTTACGACACCCACGGGATGGTACGGGGCAGTAGATTATTTCACGCCACCACTACACGACGCGACGTCATGACAAATTCCCGGCATTTTCGAGAGATTTCGTTACGTGTGGCATTTACGACACAGAACGAAATGCAGAGTAGATTATATTCTATATGGATCTTTATCTACCTAAAATTAGAAATAAATTGTTTGACAAAAGTGCATACATAACAGCAATTAAAGTATTCAATCACTTACCCAATAATAGTATTAAAACAATAAAAGGACCCAAATTCAAACATAAATTAAAAAACTGGTTGGTGAAACATACGCTTTATACACTAAACGAATTTTATAATTTTAAGAGTTAATACCATGTTCCTCATTCTTATAAGCATTTTTAAACATTTTATCTTATATTTTATGAGGCAACTGTTGATACCTTTTATAATATTGTCATCTTTAACTATTGTACACAGTAATGCAATAAACAATTTATTATTATTATTATATTAAAATCCGCAATAAATGTGTATTGAATAAATTTTGACTTCAGCCTCGATTCGAGAACCTAGGATTATAGTAGGCAGATAAGAGTAAAAAACTGCACACCCTCGAATAAACTCCACAAGCTAGCTTTTTTGTAGGATTTACTTTCGACTGATTTATTGTTTGCTTTTTGGAGGAATTAATTTTAAGATTTCAATTTAGCCTAGCTTGAGGACTACATAAGTCTATACTTTAAACCTATCGAAGATCACTTTCAACATAGGCAGTTATTAGCCGCTCTAACAAGCACGCTATGCACACCTCTTTTTATTTTATTGCTAGTCTTTCTAGACAAACGCCCGATTTTCCTGATAAAGTATGGTGGCCTTTGTAATATATTTTTTATTTTCATTGGGTATTGAACGTTGTTAAAAGGAATCGCTTTAGATGGATATTGTAAATTTCTATGTGGGAAGTTATTTTACATTATAAAATGATGGATCCTTTATTTTAATTATTTTTATATTCTTTATTGCACACAAAATATTACACAACACAACAAACTTAAATTTATAATTTATGTACAATCAGATGGCCTTATCGCTAAACAGCGATCCCTTCCAGGGAAACCTTGGTGAAGGAGAACATTTTCATTTAAATATATAGAAGTGTGCATAAATAGTAGATAAACAAGTATATATAAATAGTATAAGCTATATATACGTGGTAGAGCTATGCTGCAGCTATATTAGTAGTATAATTGTAGCACAAATGTAAAATTTTCGTATGGTGAGTGTAGAGAACCAGAGACCCTTTTTACAGGAACCGAGACATTCCATCTTAGTCCTCACGGGTCACGACGCATCTGCATTTTGATTCGTAATCTAGAATAGATGTAGATGTCTATGGGCCACAACAACCACTTACCATCAGGTGGACTGTGTGCTCGTTTGTCACCCTTATCCTATAAAAAAAAATCAAATACAAAATATTATATATGCATGTACACACCTTTAATTTAGAGATAATAACATTAATCAGTCTGTATTGGATTTATTTATTTATTTTACTTTTTTTATACATCTTTTATTTCTAAGGTAAGATATTCAACCGTTACCGTTACAACCTATCAAAAGTAAAATAGGCAAAAAATAGGCCTCCCCCATAAGTTACCTCATAGGGGTATATCTGCCATTTCTTAATTGTTATTAGAAAGATGCTGCTGCCCATCTCTCAAAGGTATTGGGTATGATGGCAGAATTAGCAAATTATCTCCCCATACACATATATCAATTGGTTGTCACAACTGTTTCCTACGTAAAACGGTAGAGTGATCTTGAAGCCCTTCATAGAGTAGTATTACGGTACTACATAGTAGTACGGTACGGTAGTAGGTCCTTTCCGGTCAGCAAGCAGCAGCAGCAGACTTGACAAGCTGATGATGATAAAGAAGGAGAATACTCATCATATCATCATCATTATCACGACACTGTAAAAGTCCACTCCTATACATTTGCTTCTCTAAATTTTAGGATCATCGTTATGGTATGAATTTGTATTGGTAATTGTAAAACGCCTGTTGTCCCTTAGATGCTGCTCCTCGTTATTTTTACGTGGTAGAGCCATGCTGCAGCTATATTGGTGGTATAGTTGTAGTACGAATGGGTCGGCTCGACCGGGGCAGGACCACGCTCTCACAGAATACCAGCGTAAAATAGCAGCTTAACACTGCTGTGTTTCGTATGGTGAGTGTAGAGAACCGGAGACCCTTTTTACTGGAAAAGAGGCATTCCATCTTAGTCCTCACGGGTGACAACGCATCTGCATTTTGATTCTTTATTGAAGATAGATGTAGATGTCTATGGCTCGTTTGTCACCCTATCCTATAAAAAAAAAAAAAATTAATAATATAATACTACATGTCTGCTGAAATGAAATGAACTTATTTATAGTATTTAAGTGTATATTTGGTAGTTACAATCTAGGTAGTAGAGTAGAAAAGTCAACCATATGAAAAATAAAAAGGTCGGAGCTTACTGTAAAAATACTCGTAGATAAAAACCTAAAATATTTTATTGTCTGATGTGTGTTTCCATTTTGCTTGCTCTCATCTTGCCTCGAATGTTCTTTCTTCGAGTGACTGTT